>WYDI02017765.1:9216-24399 GCA_009867235.2 Psittacus erithacus | reverse complement strand
CATGGTTTAGTGGAAGGTGTCCCTGCCCATGGCAGGGGGGTTG
This sequence comes from Psittacus erithacus, assembly GCA_009867235.2. Classification (NCBI taxonomy): domain Eukaryota; kingdom Metazoa; phylum Chordata; class Aves; order Psittaciformes; family Psittacidae; genus Psittacus; species Psittacus erithacus. Next base: position 24,356 of record WYDI02017765.1, on the reverse strand, counting down.
GAACTTGATGATCTTAAGGTCTTTTCCAACCCTACCTATTCTATGATTCTACGAAAGTGCTATTCACTGTGGCCTAGAACAATTGTTGGGGAGCTGTAAGGGTAAATTATCTGGATTTTTATTGCTTAAATTCTGAACTTGAAATTAGAGAACAGACTTCGAGGTAATTTTCATGTAATTGAAAAAAAAAAAAAAAGGAAAGATAAAATTCACAACAGAAATACACAGCCAGCTAAAGTTTTGTACTCTGGTGTATTGGAGTGTGCAATACAAAATTTATTCTCCTGTGTATATAAATCTGTTTCACACGTTCAAATAAATGCAGCTGTGTTTATTCCAGAGAGCAGAATTCCAGATGCATACATGCAGAACTCCAGATATACATATGAGCACCTTATTACGTTACAGTTTTCCATTACATTTTTCTAACACTTTGAATTTTATGCCACAGAGTCCTCTGGAACATGCACCAGTACATTCAGCACTTGCCTAAACAATACAATTTGAAATCCTAAAGGCCACCCAAGTTTGAACGGCTGTGATACCACCTCCTTGTTTTGCCTGCATTAAGAGGAGACTTTCAGGCTGTAAGAATTTAAACTATAGGTTCAGCACTTGAATAGTACCATTCTTTCAGCAGTATGATATAACTTTGAATTCTCAGACCTTATAGTAACTTCAAACCCTACTAAAAGATAGCAACTCTTGCAAAAAAATGTGTTTTTGCAAACAGGCAATGGCTACTTGTGGGCATAATAATGAAGGTATATGTCGAAAACACTGCCACTGATACCTGCAGAGAGGCACTGGACTGAAAGCATCTGATTTTTAAACAAAAAAAAAAATTATTTCTTCTGTAAGTTCAATCAAGTAGGATGGATTTCACAGCCCCCAGCATTAAGTAGCAGCTCTCAATAAAAATGCAAAAGACATTAAAAGCATAAAGCAATAAACTTGAAAATATAAACCACACCATTCACTACATAACCTGCTTCTCAGACACCAGCAGCATAACCATAGTCTTTGAGACACAGGCTGTAGCATTAATAACCACAGTACAAACTGCAAATACAAAACTGCTTAATAAAACTGTAAAAAAAACGGGTACGCTGTTTTCTATAAAGTGCAGACAAGAGCCCTACACCACTTAGATTACAGTTCTAGAGATTTTCCACCTATATATTTGCTTAGCAGATTATTTTCCCAATATGAAACATGCAAAGTCCATATACTTAGTGAATTGTGTCATGGAGCAAAACCTGAAGATCAAAGCCAAAAAAGAGTGTAAAATAAATATAATATGGGGAAGATTTCCTACCATTGTGCAAAATAGCTTATTTATATCAGTGAAAGATAACTTTCTACTGAACAGTGCAAAACTGCAACAGAAAAATATAGTGGAAATAATGTTACCAGAAAAAAAAAAAATTTAAGAGTCATTTAGACATTTGTTCTTTTAGCCCATCATTTTCTTGTGAAGATGTCAACAACATGTGCAAATCATGCTGACACGCTGTAGATAAGTATTTTTTCCTAGAATAAAAATATATGTTCTCTTCACAATTCTTTTCTGATTCAGTTATAATTTAGAAAGCCTGTTCTCTGTAAAGGGTCACAAGCTGTATTGTAATTGATTTTTAAACTGTTTCAATTTGTCAAGTCAAAAAACACATCTTTATAGACAAATAAGTCAGAGGCAAGTTGGAAATCTTTAAAACATAATTGTTAATTGGTCTGATCACAGAAAGAAGGATTTTACTTTCTATAAAATATCTCCATAATCTTTTAAGAGTTTCATAGTGCAGACAATCTAGAACAGTATCAAAAAACCTTCCACGACATTTCCCTTCTGGCCTGAGAACTTCTGTATAAGGAATGTACACAAAGGGTACTTTTTAGGAGGTTACTGGCACCTGAAAGTGGCCCTTAAGGTACAGATGTAGCTTTGCTACCATGAGAGCTTATAGTTAACAGTTTAAAAATGAGGTGTGGAGGGAGAGAGTCCAGCATTGAACCTTTTCCGGTGCATACACTGAGGCACTGTACTGCATATGTGCTCAGCAGAGCCCTCATTCAGCTTGTAAAGACTGATCCCATACCAGGCATACTTCATGGAAACAGTTTAAAAATAAGTTTTCTCAGTGAATAGCAGGTGGGACTACCCTAGAAAATATTTTCTGGCTTGGGGCACAAAGCTGCCGAAATACTTCACCCAAAGGAACGGTAAAAGAAGTATTGCTTGAAACATTGGTCGTAGTCTGGCTGGTGTCTGGGCAGAGCCTGATAACTCTTAGATTTTATGAAGGAATCTGCCTCACTGTATGTGTTTACATTGCCTATATGACAACCAGCTGACACAGCCAGTTTCTGTTCTAGGTGGTCTGGTCTCACAAGTTCAAGTACTTTTTTATGCAGACAGATTGAAGGGAATCCACTGTATACATTGAGTTGTAATGTGATTTGCAAGTACCTAATAAATGAAAAACTTTATGTTTGTGGCAACTGAAACTCTAGATCCTTAATTAGCAGATGACTGGATTGCTGACAGAGATCAAAGAATCAGTGATAATGAAGTCAGGAATAAGCAACCTGCACACCCTGGTGGAGTCAATAAAAGAAAGTGAGGGGAAATTTGGCAATTAGATTGCTTTAGAAAGCACTATAGCGCAATACAAATAAAAAAATAAATGCCAGCTCAGCAATGAGAGTATTTGAAATAGTCTAAATTTGCAGTAACCCATTTAAGCCCATTTCCTCTGCACATCAACTCAAAATAATACTGACCTCACCATATTTACCCTGGCAAGACCTTTAGGTCTCCGACAGAGGTATACTCAAACACTGGTGTAGCATTTCTACAAAATGAATGAAAAGTAGATAAATGCTCAGATCAGGAATTCTGTTAGTAAATATTGTCTCTATTAGCACACAAAATAGGACAAGGGAATTAACAAGTGTGAAAAATACCAAAATACTTTTCCTAGTACCCAGCTGGGACTTGATCCCAAGTCCAGGGTCTTTGTTGCCTGAGAAGAAGAAAATTGGCAGCATCATTCTCTGCATTTAAATTAATCCTTCAGGAAAAAGTGAAATAAAATAGTGACATGTCCTACAGGAAATATAAGCACTAAATGTAAAGTACATCAGTGTCAGGTACTATACTGCAACATACAATGTAACAGCACAGGGTGCTACTTTCTCTAGATTTCTCCTATGAACCACTGTCAAAGAGAAGCTCTTCCAAAAGCTAAATTAGAGCATCCTGATTAGGCTTCTCCTCTTACCCAGACTCTGAAGATGACTCTAGAGTGAGACCACTCTTGTGAGAATAAGAAACTCATGTGAACTTTCTCTGCTTCCTATTTACAAACAGAATTTCTCATTCCCCCTTGAATTTTTTTTTGTTTACCTGACCAAAATGTGCCCAAAAATCCATCCTGAGTATATTTTGAAGACCTATTCCAAGAGAACTAAAAGTTATCATTTTTGTGAAGACAACAATGAATGTTAATACTCCCACAATTAGAAAGAAAGTTTGCTGCTTGCCATCCATTCTACCCCCTTCCACAGAGGGTAACTGATCCTTTGAACTCAGTCAGCCCCCTGAGCCCAAACCAATTAGTGGAAGCACAGAAGCCAGGTAACCTCAATGACTCTGTAATGGTGTGCTAACCCTGTAAATATTTTTAAACAACTAGCACACCCACAGTGTCCTGTGCCTGGTGCCTGCAATGTCTGTTTCAGTGTAGGAAAAAACTATTCCTGCATAAAATGCAAATTCAGACAGAGCACTCAGCAGACCTTGTGCTTTTCCAGTTCAGAGGAGAAGCCAAACACTCCTTGACCCTGTGACACTCTCAAAGTTCGTAATAATCCACAACAAGCCCAGGACAAGTGGAAGGTCCTGTTGTGTCAGGTACTAACATGGTAGTTATAAAGGTAAATGTACATTACCTTGACAAAACTAATATAGGAGGGATCCAAATTCCAGTGTTACATCTAATTTACAACATAATGACCTGAATATCTTAACACCTTTCTGTGTTAAATTTTACTGTCTCAAGCATTTCTTCTCTCGAACCATCATACAGTAGCTGTCCACTAAAATATGTGAAAAGCTGCAAAGGCTTCCAAACAGGAAAATGTATTCAGAAATCGATACATAAAACTAGTGTGGATACATTCTCTAGAAAATAAGTAAACTAGTATTTTCTTTATGAGATTAAATAATTCTTTGTTGCTTCGAAAAGGTTATACTTTGTAATAAGAACACATCAATATACCTCACCAGGACTATATGTGCCATATACATACAGTAGACTGCTGCTGCTACTAGCTATGTAGTCCCTGTCAGAGGACCACAGAATGGTTGAGGTTGGAAGGGACCTCTGGAGATCATCTCATACAAACACCTTACTCAAACATGGACACCCACAGCCATGTCCTGATGGGTATCTTCAAGGTTGGAGATTACACAACCTCCCTGGACAACCTGTGCTAGTGCTCAGTCACTTCCACAGTAAAAAAAAAAATGGTTTCCTGATGGTCAGAGGGAACCTCCTATGTTTCAGCACGTGCCCCTTGCCTCTGGTCCTATCAAATGAATGCTTTGCTATTGTACGACTGCTTTGGATTTCTTGACAAGACTTAGCACTCATTTTATCTCCTATTTACTTTATATGACAAAATCACATATTCTAATGCACTTGTATGTACCATAAATCTTGGCAGTATCATCAGACTCTTATCACTTACAGAGCAAACTATCACTTCACCATATGACATGTAAAATTCAGTTGAGTTGGTCATCAAAGCTTTGTTTGGTCTACAAGCCTGTACAACCCTACATCACAGTGGCATTTAATTACTATTAATTAATTAATAGCACTTTTAAGAAAAATATCTTGATCATGCCTCCTCTAATTTTAAAGAAAAATGTTTTACATAAAGCTCATATTACAAGTTATGTCTTCTTCCACATAAACTTACATACAAATTGGTATTTACTGTGAATTAGGTAATGCAATAGGGCCTTGGGTTTATTTTTCTTTCTTGTTTTCAGCAAAACTCTATAGCATTTATGGCAGGCAGCACTTGTAAGTTGACTTTTTATTTGAAGTAGAAGTTGGATGGTATCCAGGCTGCAGACAACCATGAAAACAGCAAAGAAAAAGAAAAAACAGCCAGGAAAGGACAAAGTCAGAAGGTTCTAGTATCTTCTAGCTGAACAAATTAACTCTGATTAATCTTCCCAGGCACTTGGTATCAACAAGACCACACTGAAGGGAAATGAGGTCCCTGAGAATAGATGGTGGGACTACATGCTGTCTGAGAAAGGAGGGCCCTGGGTGTGCAAGCGCCCTGTCACTGGAGTGCTGAGACAAACACTGCAAGCATATTTGCCAAGTGGTAAGTTTTTCCAGTTGCTAAACAGATTTAAACAAGTTTGTTTTGTGTTAATGCTTACTCATAACACAGCATAAGGGGAGCTTAGACTTTTATAATGTCATGCTTGGCTAACGGCATCTTCTCATATCCTGTTTGCCATTAACCTCAGCATTTCTACAGCACTTTCAGTCATGCAATCCCTATTGCAATTAATGGCAGATGAGCTAAGTCATACAAATGTGAGGAAAAAAAGAGAAAGACATATCTTCGTTTAAAAGTCCAAGAAAGTGTACTTCAAGGAAGAGTAAGAGTAGAAGGAAAACAGCTTAGTGATACAAAAACATAAAAAATGAAGACCTGGTAATGAATAGCAGGCAACCACATCATGAACTCTGTACAGTAACTTTGATGGGCAACAGGCAAGGGTAGAAAAAGAAAGAAAATACTGAAGATACTTCCCTTTTCATGACAGTCTAAGAAAAGAAGCAATGCAGTAAATACTAAAGAAACAGAGTAGTGCAATTATTAAGCAGTGTCCTGGGTTCAGCAGTAGCAGTCATTTTTCTCCTTCTTAGTAGCTGGTGCAGTGCTGTGTTTTTGAATTTCAGCCTGGGAACAGCGCTGATAACACCTATGGTTTTAGTTTCTGCTCAGTAATGTTTACTCTGACCAAGGGCTTTCTGAGCCTCATGCTCTGCCAAGGAGGAGGGGAAGCCGGGAGGAAGCAGAGACATGACACCTGAACCAAACTAGCCAAAGGAGTATTCCATACCACAGCATGTCATGCCCAGTATATAAACTGGGGGCAGTTACCAGGAAGGGCTAGATCACTGCTCAGGTACGGCTGGGTATTGGTTGGTGGGTGGTGAGCAATTGCATTCTCTTCCCTTGTTATTTTCCTTATCATTATTATTATTGGTAGTAGCAGAAGTGGTTTGTGTTATACCTTAGTTACTGGACTGTTCTTATCTCAGCCTGTGGGAGTTGTATTATTTCAATTCTCCTCCCCATCCCTCCGGGAGCAGGAGGAGGAAGGAGGGGAGTGCGTGAGAGACTGAATGGCTGGGCTTAAACCACGACAAGCAGATACAAAGGAATGATGAGAGGATATGATTAAAAAGAAAGTGTGGTTAAATAGGGAAGTATTAAATGAAGACTCAGTCTCCTCCCTTTGGATGGGAAAAGCAAGTTAGATAAAACTCCATCAAATGTACTGCAGGAAGCTCACAAGCTGCCGGAATTATTGACATGAAAATGCTTAGAATGTTCACAGTAAATTAGCTTAATGATTAAATGGAAAATGCATTCTTGAAAGTCTTAAAAACTATGCAAAGAAACTTAAAGGTCTCAGGACTGAGACTTAAAGGTCTCAGGACTGAGTTATTTTATACACCCTGAATACAACCATGTAAGATGGGGGCTCACTACATACACACAATCATTGAAACAATTAATCTCATCTCTATTTAGCTAATGAAACAGAACAAGTAAGGGAACTTCAAAGTCCAGGCTTAAAATTTCAGTATACCTATCATTTCGTGTATTGTTTGCTTACTTTTGACTTCTCCTAAAACATGGATAATGAAAACACTCCCATTGGTATGCACTCAAGTTTACTTTCTTGTTGCCCATGTTGCCTAGCAGACCTCTTAGCACTGCCATGCTTACTTAGCAAAACATTTTTTTATTGAGAAACCTTATATCAAGGAATGCAAATATTTCTGTCAGTCCTATGATTTTATGTTAGGGGGTTTTGTTGGATTTTGTGGGGATTTTTAAAATCAAAATTTAAACCTTTGAGATCAACGAAAATCTTTCAAATCTATCTCTACCTCTGTGAAATGTGCCTGTGCAGAGGTACAAACCATTTTCTTTAATTTTAAATCAGGTTCCTTGTTCATTTTATCTTACAGTGCAATAAAAAATACTATGGATAACTGAAAAATTTCTAAATGACACACTGGCATTTGAAAATAAGATAGTTAAAGCGCTCACAAAAATTATCAGAAGGTAAAACATAAATACAGACAATAAAAAGTCTAGTACTAGAAAATGTTAAAGATAACAAAATCAAAATTGAACAGTAACAATGCCACATATTTTAACATATCATAACCAAATATACAGGACTATAGCCTGCAATTTCTTAAATGAAAGACAGATTAAGTTTAAAGCACAAAAATATTTTGCGGGGCTTTGGAGGAGTACTTTTTTTTTTTTTTCCTATGGAGTGAGTTCTACTGACAGTGTTTAAGAAAGAAATAGCATATAAAAATGAATACTGGACTATAAAGAACAGGAACTCATCATTGCAAAGCAGTCTTATGATATATTTCAATATCCCATTTTGGGATATCCCTTACTGTTTTGTAATAAGAGAAGTTGTATATTGATCTGTTTTCTGAACAAGAAGTCAGAGGGTAGCGAATTTTGGAAACGAAGAATTACAGTTTCTAGCAAGATATAGTTTTCAAAATTCTTTTGTATCACATATAAGGAATTCATTTGTGCTGAGCCAATAAGGTAAAAGTCTCCTCCATTTCTGTCAAAATTAAGAGAAAACACTGGGAAAGCTGTAAAGAAAATTAACAGCATTTTGTTGGAGTTGTTTTAAATCCATCATCTACCTTCCCTATGGCACATAGACATCCTACCTTGAATAGTGATATATTCACGATGGGAACCCATTATTAAACATAGGTTGCACACCACTGCCTGAGAAAGATCTCCTAACCCTTATTAAAAATACAAAATATGTAGACATTATAATATGGTGAATATTTTTTTTATTTCAGTAGCAGCATACCACTTTTTCTGAAAAAACATGTCAAGAAATAAGCTAGAAATTTATAATCCTCATACAATTTGTAGTCGGGGGCAGAAAAATGACAATATCAACCTTTAGAATCAGAAAAGGTTAGAAATGCTAGTAAAAGGGCAATGGCCTGAAGTGGCCCCATACTCCATGTTTTTCAGGTAAATAATAAGGGAAACATTTTACAAACCAACTGCCCTGAGTCTTCCTGCAATGAAGTTAATTTTCTTCATAATAGCTAATACAGCACTGTGTTTGGATTTGTGATCAAAACAGCATTGATAACACACCAGTATTTTGGCTATTTCTGAACAAGAACTTCTTTGCTCCTCACACCACTTCACCAGCAAAGAGGCTGGGGATAAAAGCTGGGAGAGGACACAGCTGGGACAGCTGACCCAAACTGATGTCATAATGCTCAGCAACAAAATGGAGAGGACTGGGATTTAGGAAGGCTTGCCACCTTTTGTTAGGGAACTGGCTGGGCAACAGTCTACACATGAGAATTGGAGGGTCATTGTATGACATTATATCACAAATCTCCTTTATTTATTAAACAATTTTTATCTTGCCCAATGAGGTTTATTGCTTTTACTCTTCCTTTCCTCTTCCCTTATCCCACTGGAGGTGGAGAGTGAGCAAGTGGCTCTGCTGTTCTTAGCTGCTTATCAGGAGTAACCCACAACAGTAGTAGTTTTGTAGCAGAGAAGAGTCCCTTTAAAAAGTTTTTTTGCAACATGAGTCAATCTGGTTTGCTGCCAGGATGATTTTACTTTTGAAAGAGTTTATACCAAAAAGTGCCCATGTGCCATGTCTCAGATGACAAGACCTGGCTAGTTGCCCATTCACATCTGTTCTGAGTATGCACCCTCAGAAAGTAATGAAAATCCTATAACCACTGCCTCAATATTCAATTTTATTTTTTTTTTCACAGCAAACAACAAGATTTTTCATGAAATGAGCAATGATTTTAGATCAGATGTGAGGCCTTTAGAAAGGGAAGAAGGATAACAATCGACAGATGAGGATTTGTAAACTTCAGTATAGTAGATCAAGGCAGAGGGAACAGGTAAAAGGAAAAGAAAACATAAACAGGAATTAAGTCAGTTTGAATTTTGGCTTTCACCTCCAGTTGGAAATAAGTTTCAGAGAGACTAGAAAGCATAAACAGACCTGCCCAGACAGAATGAGCTTTTAGTTATGAAAGAAGATTCTGGGGGAAAAAAGGTAGAAAGTAATCATAACCATCCCCACCTCTAGAATATCAGACTTTCTTCTGAGGACTAAGTTAAAAAACAAGAATGGAATCTGGACCCAAGTTAGACCTGTTCAGAATGAATTTTTTTCTACACACTAAGTATCTACATCTCCTGCATCTTCAATTTATACTCTTTCCAAAAGGACTGACTTTTGCAAGTGATGAGTACTTTGAATTTCAATTTAAATCTGTTGCTTATTCATGCATTTAACTGCTTAATTTCAGACACGTGTGGTTAGAAAATATCAGCCTTGGACCGTATGATAAATAGCATCAGGATTTCGCAGTTCTGCTTTGAACATTCAATGGAAACACCAGAATGCTTTTCAGTTTTTAAGCCTCTAACTTTTAAAAAGCACTCTTTTCTGCCCTGAGGTATACTGAAGACAAGGATGCTTGCCTGCAGTACATTCCTCACCTTCTCAATTTTTCCTCTCCCATTGTTCACTCCATTTGGAGACATATTCTGCTCCCATCACCTACCCTTGTTCTCTGTAAAACTGAGGTGTGATCATTCCTTATCATGCACTGCTATAGAACAGCAATAGCTACTACTATTTTAATTACAGAACTGAGGCCCATCACAAACCTTTCATCTACATGCAAGGTCTGCTTTTTATAAACATGTTATAAACATGTATAAACTTTTCTAGAAAAGTAATAACTGCATTTTAGAGCAAATAAAAGAGACCTTCTAAGAAAATAAACAAGCCTAGAGACAAGAATGAAATAACTGTGCAAGTCATCTCTCAGGTGCTGTGGGAATTTCTCCAGCTCCTAGTTAATGAGAGTGGTATAAGATCCTACAGTTTTTCACCTTCATATCTTTGTCAGGAAACTGGAACAGTTGCTCTGAGATGCTGATGTTACAAGAATTACCCAGACATTTTGTTATACCCAACCTAGTTGATTAACAGGGATATCCCACACAAAATCAGACATACAAAGACACAAAGCTTTACCAGAAGATCTAGACACTTCTAAAGAGCAAAACCTTCAAAACTTTCACAAACCTGAAGACAACATCAAAGGATTTAATTGGGTTTAAGATCAGGTCTGTATTTAAGGAGAAGTTTAGCAGTACAGCCTTTTAATAGCACAGCAGAAAATTATGTCTATTTAAAACAAACAAAACAGCAACAAAGCACCACATGATGTCCCAAGAGAACCAAAGCTGTGATAAATAAGTTCATCACTTGTTCTTAACAATCACATAAGGCATTATTGAGCAGCTGATGTTCTCCATATTTTCATTTAAGTATTTATACAGAGATAGAGATACAAATATACAAATGATGTGATAAAGTACTCACTATGAATAGTGTTTATTTTAGTCTACTTTTTCTAAATCCAGGATTAAGCAAGGTACTTCAGTGGTATTTTGCTTTTTCACCTATAAAAGAAACTGCTCTTCTGAGAATTCTCTTTGTTCCAATGTTCATTGATGAATTTGTTTTATCAGGAATTATTGGACAACAGTCTCTAAGTCATCTTGGTTTGTTCTATCAGTGGTCTAGCTTCCCAAAACAGCTAAGAAAATACCTGGATTTTCTATCATGTGTCTTTAACAAAAAGTGAGTGAAGAATGAGATACACTTGTCTTGGTACATCAAGTGTTTGCATCTGACAAGACATTATGACTGATAACTTTCATTCTTTATAGATTTCAACTCTGGATTTTTCTATAATAATCAATATCACATTTATTACTTTAAAGTACATATTTTTCTATTTGGGATTTCTGGAATATTTTTTAAGTATATTTCTAATATTTTCTAAGTAATGACCCATCTCTAAGTCCCAAGAGTTGCACATTGTAGAAAAACCGGGCAGAGTCATAAAACAAGGTGTGCATTGTGGATTGTACTGATGCATTACCTATGACCATGGCTCATCTGGCTGCTAGGTTAACAGGTCACTGGCATGAAGCCACCAACCTTCAGAGAACAGCCTCTCCCATGGCATTTTCATATTTCTCCTTCTGGATTTGTCCCAACAGGGAAGTGCCGGAGTGTATGAAAACTGGGAGTGGAGCTGGGAAGCTAACCAAACAATTTCCAACCTCAAATGTTTAGGTTAGACGCTTTTGTGGTCTTAACCAGCCCATGAATCCCTAAATATTACAGCATCAGGAGTGATGATTTAAAATTGCAGGAATGATCCAACAGTGCCAGCCACTGTTGAGTGCATTCCACATTTCTCGCAATCACTTCTGCACCAATGAGCACACTATGTGAATATTTTGGTCATAATTATAGTAATAACATTTCAGTTTTTCCCAGTTCTTTTTTAAGTTTGCCACTGTAGACTACCTGGACATGCAGTCTATTTGCTGTTCTTGCTCTTGTCCTGTTTAGCTTGTTCCTCCTCAGCTGCTGGAGGAGTAAGCTAAATAGGATCTGCTAAATAGTCAGATACCAATGTTCGCAAAAAAACCTCAACCCTATATTCCAGCAAAAGTACATGGCACTAACCCATGTACGAGTACGGCTCAAGTCTCACTCCAAACAAAAGTAAACTAATAGTTTTGTGCCAGATCCTGCGTTTGGATGTACAAGGTCCATCAGCATAAAAAGACAGTATTCATTCCTGTACAGGAAGGGGAAATCTTGCAGTGTTTGTAAAGCACATTTACTGTAGAGCTTTTACTGCTAAAATATACATACTTTACTTTAGGGTGTTTTTCAATCATGATGCTGAACAAAATGGTACAAAAAAAACCCCTAAAGTCTGCTAGCTCAAACAGCAAGCTGATTTTTTCTATCTTTCTCATTGAAGCTGATGAGACTCTTGCTTCACTAATATCAGCAACACCCAACTGTCACCCCTGTCAGAGTGAACCCATAGCCACTGATACCACAAAAGATCACTGGCCTCCATCCTTCCCACCTGCTCAGGTTGTCAGGACAGCTCAGCAATGCAATTTTTCTGTCATATTACTTACAGGTCGCAGTGATAGCATCTTCATTCACCAGTGTATTGTACTTTTTCATACTGGGCACAGCTGTCCAGGCACTGGCAGCAGGAGGCTGCACAGCCAGACGCTGTGAGGAGAAGCCAGGGCTGTCCTGTGCCAGCTCCAGCCTGTTCTGGCCGGCTCCAGAGGACCCATCACAGGGCACAGCTGGGCCCCTCAGACAAGATGGCTGCCTCTGGAAGACATATTCAAAGAAAGGGCAAAACACTGCTTGGGAGCAATGAATAAGGGGGAAAAATGTAAGAAACAGCCCTGCACACACCAAAGGAGGAGGAAGAGGAGGTGCCCCTGGCACCCAAGCAGAGACTCTCCTGCAGCCAGGGAGAGACAGTGAGAGCTCACGTCTCCATTTCCTGTGGCCTCCCTGCAGTTCTTTGAAACGGTTAGTGGATACTTTATAGATCACGCCATGCATGTGTGCATCTAATTGCACAGTTACAAAACAAGAACACAGTGTTACCTGCGGGTGAAAGTTCTGGGGTAGGGAAAGTGACCCCATGGAAGGACAGCAGCAGCAGAACACAGCTACATGGCTGCCACTGCCAGCATGCCTGCACAGCCCAGCTGTATGCCCTGGGGCCCAAAAGGTTTAAAAATATAATTCCTTTCATTATATTTTACCATGGATATTTTAAACTGCATTAAGAGGCATATACAAATGTTTGGAATCATTACGCTATGAGACTTTCGATTTGCTGGGCCACGGAGGGAAACCTGAAAGCATTCAGTAATGTCTCGATATTTAAGTGCATAATGGTAATGTAGAAGAAATGTATGTTTGCTTTATCAATACAATCTAAAGTGTGACCATGAATCATGCAAATCAAATCATAAATCATAAAGCTCAAGCTAGTCTCATCAGCCCAGCAGCATTACAAGCTTTCAGCCTAGGAGCATGCATCATTTAAATTTTTATCTAACACTGGGAAAAACAGAAAAAGACACTGTGTTCAGCTAATATGACACTTTCTGTCAGAGGCAATGACAGAAACATAAATAATCTAATAAATCAAATAAATCTAACCAAATAAATGCTTAGTGGGAATGAGACTGACATCCACCAAAGACACACATATCTCCCATGCAGTGGAAGGGCTACTGACTTATAAACATTTAACAGTGTTAAAAAATCTTCCTCCTACAAACTGCTCTGTTTCCACTAAAATTAAAGAGCACTTTGGTGAGACAGCCTCTCATAGCACTGCAACTACTCCTAGAAGTAGTTAAAGGACAACTGTTGAAGTAGCTTTGTTTGTAAGTGTAGATTGAACACAGCAACTATTTAACCAAAGAAATTGTGGTGATGAGGTATTTGCAGAAAGATTTAAATGCTTCCAAGATCTTTTTTGAAAACTGCTTTTGAAACTTCTGTATTTACACTGTTCACTCTTGCAACAGGATTCTAACATACACCGCAAAATTTTCATGTCAGATGAAATCTTAAAACTGAAGAAAATATTTTCTTTCCTCAAGATGATTTGAAATAGTCTTATTCAAATATCCAAACTAGAATTTCTTAACAAAAATTCATTTTACCTTGTAATCAAAAACTCTCCTCTCCACCCCTCTCCCCAAATAAGCCTATTACCTATACAGCTGTAGACAAAAGGCTTAAGAACTGCAAATTGAGTTAATTCATGGGGACTAGAGAGGAGCAAAAATATGTAACCTGCCAGCCATGGCTTAAAAGTATTGTGGCTTCAGGATAACGGTTTTGATATAGCTATATGGGTGATTTGCCTTTGTGGAACTTTTTGAGAATATAGGAATACAAATGATAGGTTGCAGAACATTAAACCTTAGTAAATAATAACAAAAACCTTCAAATATTTATCATATCTATTTGATCTGTGAACCACACAGTCCTGCTATTATTTCCTATTAATTTTACATTCTACTTCCTGAATACTACTTCTTGAACACTTTACAGAAAAATTAATTGTACTAGATATTCTTATGTCAGTAGTAGTTCAAGTATCTTGGAAAGGAAACAAATAGACAGGATAATCAGCTATGAAAATATACTTTAAATGTTATCTCTCTACAGTATTCATTTATGACTCAAAGTAATCAAATAATCTCTTTTCTGTTTATTTTAATGGAATTTGGTGTGCCTTCCACAATCCGAGTGAGTAAACGTATTCCTTTCTTCCTGCATTGTTTATCCTGCATTAAATATCTTATTCATGCAGCATATATCATCTGAAAGGACATCCTGCTCTTCAGCATTAACTTCCTCATTGTAGAAAATCAGCTGTCTCTAGAATGAAATTTTATGTTGTGTTTCATTGAGCACATACAAAATTTCTTAATTCCCATTTTTACACGTTTTCTGCCTAAAATAAGTACAACTGAAACAGAGGGACTACTGAAGAAAGAGGTCATCCCAATACCAATTCTAAAATAAGATTTTGCTTACAGCAAATACCTATAATGCAACTATCCACTATGTGTATCATTTGATCCAACAGGAAAAACTGTGTTGATACAAACCAGAATTGTTTATCAGCAATACTACATAATTTTTTTACATAATCCAGCTGGAGACCAGTAACAAGTGGTGTCCCTCAGGGATCGGTGTTGGGACCGATCTTGTTCCTTTGTTGGTGACACGGACAGTGGGACTGAGTGCACTCTCAGCAAGTTTGCCGATGACACCAAGCTGTGTGGTTCGGTTGATACGCTGGAGGGAAGGAATGCCA
>WYDI02017763.1:0-35002 GCA_009867235.2 Psittacus erithacus | reverse complement strand
ACAGAGGTGAGACTGACTGGTCTGTAGTTCCCTGGGTCATCCATTTTCCCCTTCTTGAAAATGGGGGTTATATTTCCTTTTTTCCAGTCATCATACATTCACAGTTATATTCCTGTTATAACTAAATGTAGGATAATACGCTAAATGAAAACCCCTCTGTGTAACTACTAGGAAGTAACTGTTACATTTGAGCAATAGTACTGCTTATCACTTGAGGTGTTAGTTTAAAACAATGTGGATATCCCTTAAGAGTCACTGCATGTTTCATATAATGTCACTGTGCACCTGTGCCTCACTGACCATTGTATCAGTCCTGTCCCAGAAGGTATGGCTTTAGGGGCGACATAACTGGAAATATTCAGAATCTGCCACTTTTCCTCAAAATCTCCAAAGATAGCTCTAATTTTGTTTTGCATAAAAGGAGGAAAAAAATATGAAGCTTCGTTTAATTACTTGGAAGATATCATTATATTTAGGACAAAAAATAGAAATATTCACTATTCGTAGGTTTTCCTGTCTAAACAGGCTGGAGCCATTCAATTTAACACCAGCTGCTACAAAATGAAAGTAAAACCAGTCTTCTGCAATTTCAAGAAATGCTTTAACCAGTAAAGTCTTAAGTATCTGATTACAGATACAAATACCATATCAAATCACAGAGCAATATTATAGCTAAATATTTCAAGATAAAGAATAGTATGTGTGAAAAAAATAATAAAAAAAATCAAATTTGCATGCCTGATTTTCCTTTCTAGAAGTACTTCTGTACTTACTGACAGGAGAAAAGTACTGTGCTTTATGTGACCTACCACAATTCCTGTGCCTTCAATCAGACCTGATGCAGTTTGATTATATATGTCACTGAGGGATAGACTGAGAACTCTTTACTTCCTCTAGTAGGCAACAGTTTGTATCAAAATACCTCCAATACAATCCATTAGTTTGCTTAGTCTCTGAAGAAATCATGAGCTTCAAAACATCATTAACTATTACTTTAATAATGATAACCCCATTAAGCAAATTCTTACAATGAATTGTTTCTTCCACTACAGAAGAAAAATAATAGTTTCTGGTCTTTAACTTAATGTTAGAATGTAGATGAGCTTGTACTACTGTTCTTCAAGAACTGCAACATCTCAATTGACAGTGCCACTAGAAACTAGAATTCATTTAATGAGGATGAGACCTGCAAATATAAGGTTGAGAAGGTCAGCCTACAGTCAATTACCAGTTTTAAAAGTTCTCAATAAACAAAAGCAATGTTTCTCAAGTATACTGCAATGCTATTTTCCCTGCAAAAAGGCAGAAGCTATTTGAGAATGAATGGAGTCATTAAATACATGTCATTTTCACCTGTAATTTAAACAAAATTGGGGAAAAAAAAAATTAAATAAAAGAGAAGGTCATCCAGAGAGGTGACACTTGCGTAAACTGACTGCTCAGTGAACTAGAGGTTACATATAAGACAGAAAGGCCAGCCTGGGAAAAGATATTAAAAGCAAGTTTAAAACATTTCATCTGAGAACAAGCTCTAGTAAAAACCCTAAAAGGAATCTGAGAACACATTTGTAGTTAGCTATAAGGGCCTTGTGTATCATTTTATTGCTTAACAACAATTAATGCAGATACTGTGATCTTCAGGTTTTGTTCAAAAAAATCATAACTACGTTAAGTATGAAACTTTTATAATAAAAAGGAAAAGTATATGAAATTCAATATATTTCCATGAAGGCAGAATTCCCAGGGTGAAAAACATCATTTCTGATGAATTTATCCTTTCAGTTTGCTGGCATCAAAGGTCACTGCCCATAATAACCTTGAGTCCTTTCTCACTATAAATAGATAATAGCGGGACACAGGCTGTATTCTTCTAGCAGCTGGCCACATACATAGATTGCTAATACTTAGATAAGAGAATAATGCAATATGTAAATTACTTTCAGAAACAGAGAGCTTTGCAGCTTTTGTAAAAACAGGGCAGGAAATTCAAGTTATGTGTCTTTTTATAGAGAAACTATAAAAGGGGTGGATGTGGAACATTCAGTATGCTGACACTATTTAATTGCAGGAGAAAGTTTAGGAGCCTAGCCACTGAATGAATTATTTCCATTAATTGTTTGCAAGAACTGATATATGACTTACTATGGAAACTTCATATGTTCTTCTCTACTTTTCTCTACATTTTTAGTACTTTCAAATCAAAATTTTGAGAATATTTTCTTCTGCCTTATACAGCGAATTAAAGGAATTATCTTTTTTAATATTTGATTTGACATGAAAATTTTAAGGCAATCATGACACCTGTGTCTGTAGCAAAACAGCTAAGTGACAATAAGGACAATATTTAAGCAATGAACATGAGCCTTTAAGAGAGCAGGATGTTCTGACTCAGTATAATCTAACTTCAATGAGCATTTTCTGACTTATGCCTCCTTTTATTTATGATAAAAGTCCTTATTTCCAGAGATGCTCCATGTAATCAAGGTTTTACTGAAGTGGGATGAGTCACTGTTATGCATAGCAGCTACTCAGATCTATTTAGATAAGAAAAAACATAAGGCAGTTTTTTACTCACACTCTTACAAGCCATTATTGACTGGAGAATTTGATGCAGTAATAGTTCTAACTTTTGAGCAAATTTAGATTGTCAAGCAGTTTTATTAAGTATATTTCTGATGGAGCGCAGTATATTTCAATGGCCACACTTCCAAGTCTCAGAAAAGCAGGTATTTAAAAGTGTCTGCTATTACTGCTGGCATAGAATTGAGCTGGAAATGACGCACAAAGACCTTTTTGTGGCTTTTAGCATTTTTACTTTTGACTAATTTGAAATGCAAGGTTTCAGTATCACCACAGGATAATGAAGCAAATCAGCACAATTCTATTTAATTTCAAAGAAATTTCAAATTTTGTTTTAAATGAGGTATAGGACAAATATGCCCTCTTTAATTTTTTCAAATTCATTCAGCCATCTCTAAATGATGGCTTGTTGTTAAGTCTGATTGTTCATTACTGTGGAAATAGGTTGCATAGCATACAACCCTTCTACATTTAGGGAATGCTTGAGCAAAAAACATTTTTTTGTCATCTAGCGAATCCAAGCTCTCCTAATAAAGGGACAGTATTTTCATGATACCAAGGTAATGGAACTGGATAGTCTGATACAGAAGAAGACAATGTTCTGCAGGAGAGCAGAAAGAACTAAGCTTCCTCCACTGCATGCTCTGACAGTCCTTGCTGTCAATCACACAAGTAAATACCCATCCCTGTTGATCACGATCTCCTTGGCTTTTGGACAAGAGAAGTCCCATCTTTACTGTGCAGCCAAATACAGGAGTGCAAGAAGCACTGCACAGACTGACATCAGATTCTACTTTCAGCTGCTCTGAAACAATTTGAGTTCACTGAGATCATCGCTAATTAGAAGATCAGTTAAGAAATTAATATATGTCCAGATTCTGGCCTACAACAGAGCCAAATAAAAATGAAAGCACACCTAAAAGCTGTATTATGGTAACTAGCCTTTCTGATCAAGGCGCTTGCTAACACAAGAACAGCCTATATTCCCTAGAAATATTCCTATGTCAAAGGGAAATTTCCTAATTTTCATAAGGGAAACCCAAAGCTTTAGAACATATGAATGATATTGTTGGGTTAGGGAAAGATTATAGCCATGCTGCTTATTAATATTTTTTCATCATGCTTTACCACTCAGTTTATGTTTGGTTAAAGGTTACATGACTTTTGGCATATTCACAGGAAGTGCAGACTAAAGTAATTAATTGGATTGCATTGCATTGCATTTTATTATGAAAATATATTGTGTATGAAAATAGACAATTTTCTAGGAACAAAAATACTCACATTCAGAGAGAAAATCACAAAAATTCAGCTGCAGTTTGCATACAGGGGACTGGACACAGGACTGATTTTTGCTCAGAATTTTAAGAATTTTCTGAAGATATCTTCAGAATTTTTTATGCTGTCCTGCAATAGAATGCCAGCCATTTCTTCAGTGAATGTCTCCGGAGTTTAGATTACAGTTCCTTCATACAATAAAAGATATAAAAAAAGAAAAACTCCAATTATTATAGCCACAGGAGACTCTCCAGCTTTCATTTGACAATTTTTCAGTATTTTCTTACATTATTGCCAGACAAATTTGAAGACGTACCCCTCTACCTTCACCTGATATAAACATTAAGGCCAGTAAGCAAGATGAGACAGAGCACTTTTCTGCTTTTTTGGTGCAGGACTGATTTTCTGTGGAAGTGTGCTTTTATGCATGTCAAAGGGAGAAATGACCCTAGAAGAGGGCAAAAGGGTAAGCTACATCAAAATGACATTACAGAGTATCGACTCTTAGATTTTGCCAAAGAGAGCAAAATGTGGGTGATGTTATCCAAGCTTATTTATATATAACAAAGCCTATAAATACGCAGTTAAAATCTTGTATTAATTTACAAAACAAAGCTCCCAAGTGAATCTGATAAAATAGAATGGGTGAAGGGCCATATCCACCAAAGGAGAAAGAAACACAAGTTTTATTTCTGTAGCAGTCCCCAGTGAGGTACAGTACGTATATATGTGTGTGTGTGTGTGTGCATATTACATATATCCATAAAGCAGAGCATGGGACAAAGTTCCTCCAGCAGCTTGAGCTGTGGGAACTAGAACCAGAGGCAACTGGAACCAAAAGCAATTTTTCCTAATCCTATTCAGTGTTCCAAGACTGATAATTACTTTCTCACCTTTAGTTCAAAGCTCAGGTCAAGACTTACCTTTTTATTTGAGTAAGCAGGTCTGAGCAGGGCAGGCAAGCTAGTGCACTGGAAAAGGATATCTCTTTTTATCCTAAGTAAATTCATTTTGCTGATGGCAGCAGGGAAAGAAGAAAGAGTGGTGATTAGGACAGGCAGCAGATGTAAGGAGTATCAAAATAAGAACAGAGGCAGTAAGAAAATGTCATGGACACATGACATTTTAAAAACAGAAAAACACCAAATCACAAAAGATCTTTTATTAGGTTGGAATAACTTTTCAGCTAATTGGCTGAGCACATGCAGATGCTTCAAGGCACCTGTGAATAGTTGTTCTTAGCTCTTCCTTCTGCCATAAGCTTTTTAATGCTTCAGAACATAAATTCCATTTTTCTGGTAAGATATGCTATGATTCCTTTGCACCATGTATCCATGATATTTTGTAATGTGGTATGTCTGCTTTTCATTTTTAGCATTAAATTAGTATTTTTTTATGCAAGTCCCGATTTCTTCCAATTTGTGTAAACTCAACTGGATCCACCGTGAGCTCTCCCTAGCTTTGTTCTTTCTATCATTTCTTGTATTTACTCTTTCAGCTTCACAGAATTCCACCCTCTCTTTTTACTGTACCTGAAAGGGCAACTCCTATAAGGGCATAGTGCTTTACTTTGTTTTTATCCTTTGCGAGAAATATGCAAAATATCCAAAGTACATGTTTGCGTTGAAATCAAAAGATTTAAATAATTATTGTCTGTTTAGCCAATTAAAGTACTTTCTTGTCGATGATTCACAGAGAAGTAAGAAATAATGTCAACTCCCTAAAAAATGGAAAAAGGGCATGGCAGTGTCACCATGTTGTGTAGTCCCCTGTGTGGACGGACAAAGTTTGGCTGGGATAAACTCAGGTGAGGTGGAGAAAGAAAGGGGATGCATTCTTTTTTCCAGATGTTCCACCATGTTCCACATCACTTTAAGATCTACTTCCCCTGAGGTCTAAATAAGGAAATATTTCATTGGATGTACACTGAAGGCTTTTTCTTTTATCAGGAGCACTGGTTAAACTCTGAGTGCGAACCACTATTCTGAGTAAGATTTGCAGAAGTTATTTCACACAGAAGTTTAGTAGAGAATTATGAGAATACTTTGAATATCCAGTTCCTGGTGTATGTGTTTTTCATAAAATCCCATGGCATCATCTGGAATAAGCACTGATGGTTCTTGAGATTCTTGGCATTTCATATGTGGCAGATATTGTGATCTGATGTATAAGATAAAAGATATTCCAAGGTGGAATAGATTTATCTAGAATTCTGCCTGAACCTATGCTGTTCTATGATACATGTTAGCATTTATACACCCTTATTCATTGATGTCACCTGTCTGTATAAGTCCTGACTGAGTAATTGCTGGAGTTAAGACTGATGGAGCAATATCCTTCGTGAATATTTCCTTTCCTTCAAATTAAAATATTTGGTATTTCATAATCTGCTATTTATTTGGAGAAATCTAGAAGCAGGAAAAATATCAAATCTATGATATAGGTACCTAAACATATGCATATGTATACAAAAATTAGATTAAGTCTTCCTAATTGGACATGAACTTTTTGACATGGCAATGTTTACGAGTTATGAACGGATGAGTTCTGCAAAGCTGCAATTCTAAAATGCAGAGGAACCAAGAATTATTTTAGCTACAAGAAACATTTGACATTCATTATTTTTGGCATATCCTTCCATTCTTGTCCTTTTCAAAGAGCTCAGAAAAATTTGTAGTCTACTGATAGTCTGAATGACCCCACATGTAAAAATAAAATCATAAAAGAAAAAAGAAAGCAAATATCATGCTTTCTATGCACAAAAACTTCTGTAATACAGGAAGCGTACAAGAAGAAAACCAACAAAACATCTACGAGATGCAAGAAATGTTTCTGTGATAAGATGGGTCACAAACCACTCTTTTGTTTCCTTTTTTTAGTAGACATTCAGTAGTATATAGGCATAGAGTCAGCTGCTGCAGTTATTTATTTTCATTTTAATCCAGTAAACATTAAAAGGTGCATGTCACTATCTCTTTTTAAAAAATAGGCCTTTTTATTTTAGGGGGAACTGGTTTTTAATAACAGACAACAGTTTTCTAATGCAATTCCAAAAAAGAACTCCCACTGCAGAAGATATATACAGAGTCAGGTTTGTACACATTTATTTCATGAAATATCTCTATTTCTATGTAATTTTCTGAGTAGTAGAGGTCTCAATTTATAAATTTTACATATTAGGAAGTGCATGAATTACAGCCAGTTATTTTAAAATTCCATTTCAAACACTGTTTCTAGCCCTCTAACTAGGTTAGAAAATGAATGAATTTATTTCCATTTAGGGTCTGAAAATTAATAGCAGTCTTCAAATGTAAAAGATAAAGAAGGCTCAAAACCTCAAACTTCCATGAAATAAAAGCACTGACATAAGAAGCAGTGTATATGTTGAAACATTAACTGACCTGAGGCTGATCCTTCCACCTTACTCATTCATTAAAAAAACTAAACAAACTACCAAATACATGTATCCTTTTCATTTACTCGTGTTTCTTGTCTATTTCAGTTCCTATCTCATTAAAACAGGAGCTGCTTACTTCTCTGCATTAGCATGATGTTGGCTATGTAACTGACATAATCATGTCCTGATTAACTGATATTATATATAGTTTCCAAACTTCCATAGCAACATTTACTTTAGAGAAAGTATTATTACTTTTAGCAGCTACAGATTAGACTCTTATCATGACCCAATGACTTCTTTTATAGGCAAAATGCTCCATGGCTAATATCTTTTCCATTGGTGTTGGTGCATAAATTATTCCTTCCCAAGGAAAGCCACATGCTAAATTATGTAATGCCATTCAAAAATGTAGTCTCTTTCTAGAAAAATACCGTTCAAATATATGTTTTTCTGGATCACGAGGAAAAGTTTGCAGCTCTGCATGACAAGAACTTTATCTCAAAATAGGCTTTGGTTAATCAAGTGTGGTTCCTCCTCATCAGAGGAAATTTGTAAGGGTCCATCTTAGTTATTGATTTAAGTATCCCACAGCCACAAACAGTGGGTAGAATTTTAAATCAGTGACATTAAACACAAACACTTCAGAAGCTTCCACATGCCACTGGAAGAAACCGAAGGTTTCAGCAATGTCTTATGGAATTTGCTAAATGTGAATGCCACACTGACAGATGAGGGTGCTTTTCATTTTCATTTCACCACTAAGGCAAAAGCAGTAACCTTTCCTGAGGACTTCAATTTGGAATTGAACATATCAGTAGTAAAAGTTTAACTATAACTTATATCTTGAAGAAATATGCAAAAACTGTTGAAAATTATTCTTCGAACATTGAATTGCCCATTATCAGGCATCTCTACAATACGGAAACAGGGAAAAGGTTTCTCCATTTAATCTCTGAAGCTATCAAAGAGTATCTGGTTAGACATTTTTCTTTTACAGTGAGTTAAGAACTAGCTGTCTTTTCAGCATTGTTTCCCAGTTGTATTGTCTGCCTGTCTGTCCTTTAGTATCCCATACTAAATTTTGGAATCTAGTGGCTACATTCAGACCAAATTAAAACCAAACTATTCCCACAGTTTGATTAACAGCTGGCAAAGTGGCGAATAGGACTCCAAATTGGTGTCTCTTCCCAAATTAAGGGAAAGGCTTCTGTGTTAGTTCATCTCTATGAGACATCACAAAACCAGCTTGGGAAGGAACAGATGTATGAAGCAGGGAGATGCACTTTATGATGTTCCAGCCCCAGTAAACAGCCCAGTCATGACACAGAAGAGCTCAAGAAATCAGGTGTTATAAATTCCAGTACTCACAGAGCTATTGATAAAGATGAATCCTTTTGAATAACCTTTAGTTTTGCCAAATCATCATTTAGCCCTGCTGATAAATGTGATATATTATAAATACTAGGTTAGACTACACTTGAATAAATGAAGTGTTCCAGTTACTTATTCTCCTTGATGGCTTCCTGATTTAAAGACATGTAAGAAAACAGCTTCAGCAGGCATTATAGTTTCTCATTTATGCAAGAGAACCACATACACACTCATAACAGAAAAAATGTGAAGTTACCTCCCACTGCCACAGAAAAAAAAGTATATCCTAAAAATAGGCCACAAAGAACACTCATTGTGAAAATGAACATGGATATACTCCCGTCAGAAAGAACTTTTTCATTAAAGTGGATTGTTTCAAGGGAAAGGCAAAGTGCTTTCATGGGGTTACTGCAGTGTGGCAAAAAGCCACATTTCTAGATTATTGTAAAAAAAAGGTCTTTCCTCTGAGGGGCATTTTTTCAATATTCAGCTGCTCATTGATGCTCACAGAGGATATTGGTACAGAAAGTTTCCTACCACTTCTAAGCCACCATTACTCAGATTTGTATTTCCAGGTTTGTGGACTACCTTAAATAAAGTAAACTTACTGGAAAGATGTCCTGAAGACTATGTACAGTCTAAAGATCAGTGGCCTTATTCATCTGCAACAGCCAAGTGTAATTTAGGTAATAGAGTAACATTATCTTCTTTCTATGATTATTGTTACCAGGTATGCTTTGGCATTTTAACAATGAAACTCTTGATTTAAACTGGATCTTCTAAACTAAAATATAATAATATTTATAAAGATATTTTTATTCTAGTATCCTATTTTTCAGATTAAAACATCTCAATATTCATGCTGTAGTTAGCACCTAATTATTACATTTTAAATACCCAGAGGTATTGTCCTGAAAGTTGCCACATTCATAAATGCCATATAATTTTGGACATGGATTCTAATTTTGGAGGTGATAAAAATTTATTCATTTATTGTAAGGTCATTATAAATGAACTTTCTCTTTTTTAAAAATTCCTGCAATTTATACTGTAAATAATACCATTTGATTACAAAGTGACCTTTATTGTTATTTGAGAAACCACAGAAACTTACCCCAATCAGCAGGCATTCTAGATGAAGAAAATAAGTCACCCAGGTAAGACTCAGGCTCTATAAGGTGTTGCTATCACTCACCAAGAGAGTTCAAGTCTTCACTTGACTTCGCTTGAGAGTTCAAGTCCTCTCTCCCTCAGGTATTCCCTCTGACCTCTGCAGAATCACAGCTCTGTGGTCTGCAAGAACTCCAGCAAACGGATTTCCAGCTGGGGTGGGATCTACATTAAGAACAGTTTCTGCAGAAAAGAACATGAAGTACTTTTCCCTATCTGCCCTTCTCACCCAATAATATCTCCACTTGTTGATTGAGCACTGTGATCCCAATGTAGAGCCAGCCACAGCAGGCAGATGAGTGCCAGAAAGGCTCCAATGAGGGTGTCCAGTCCCAGTTTGACCAAGCTGTAACTATTTGTCAGCCTGTGCCTCCTTCAGATCTGGGGAGGGCTTTTCATGTGTTTTTGTTTCCTGAAGTGCTCAGTGCCAGACTATCTCCTTTAGTTTTGGAAAGCAAGTGTCAGTCACCTGTTTTTCTGTATCTCCCTACAGATTGCAAACGTCTTGCTCAAACCTGTTCAGCAGCTGGCTCTCACAACCTCATGATCAATTCACACATATTCTAAGTTCTCAGTAGTGCTGGATATCTTCAGAATACTCTTGAAATATTAGCAAAGGTATAAGACAGACTGCTTTGAAACAGCTTACTAGGTTTGGGGTTTAGTTTGGTTGGTTGTTGTCACTGAGTTTCTTATGTGTTGGGTTTTTTTATTTTTTTTTTTATTTTCAGGGTAGCAAGTTCTGATCAATAGCTGTAAAAGAAGCAGACTTCATGCTATTCAGAACTAAAACTGTAATCTATTTTGATTAAAAAGTCCCAGTTTCATTTCCTATATTTTAAAAAATTGGTTTGCCCTGGAAAATACTAGTGTCTCAGAAGAAAGAAAAATGTTTCATTTCCATTGACGTTGTTGGTTTGTATCATAGGCATTATAAAATTGCTTTTGTTCTGCTTCTGCTTCATGTCCCCCTTGTAGATTGACACTATCTTTTTATAGTGATAAACTTAAGTATTTATTTACAAATCTCTTGTAAATGTGTGGACAGTATATAATTTGGAAACAATTATTTCTTACTAATGAACACTTTTAATTCATTATTTTGCATTTGTTTGGACACTAGCCCTGCACACCATTAGGTATGCTTGTTTCAGTGGGAGCATTAGCAGTTATTATGCACCTCAGATAAATTTGATAAATTTTCTTGTAGTAATCACACTTTAAAAAACACGGTCTTGTGCTTGCCATTGGTGTGCTTCCAGCACTCAGCACCTACTTCAAGGCCTTGCCTATTTCACTGAGATCATTTCCCCAGATAATGCACTGCACTTTCAGAGGTTTTTTTTTCTCAGGGAGAGCAGTACCCACAGAAGGGCTTCCTGAATCAGGCACATCAAAAAGACTACCCACAGAGAGGTTAGACATACAAGTTTTTTAAAGAACCTAAGTATCTGCCCCTGGAATTCCAGAGGTTGTGGAAATTTCATGTCCAGTTAACATTTCTTTTGCTGAACAGCCAAAAACTAAACAAAAAGGCATAATAATTTTACTGCTGCCAAGACCTCGCTTTGATGAGTTGTCTTCTTTTTCATCAATCCTTTTAAAATTCATTGGGTAACTCAAGGTTTAGTGGCTGGTATAAACACAGGAGTCTAATCTATTGCTTTAGAGAAAACCGCCTTTGTTGTGTGTGATTGTACATAGGAACAGGTGTTCACAGAAAGCTAACATTTTTTTCTTAGTTCCCTTTAAGCTAAAAAAGCCTCATTATACCAACTATAGCTTTTAATTATTTTCATCTCTTCCTTTTGTTGTTCTTAATCCATGCTGAGTACTCACAAACTACCAGAATAGGTACTTTACACAAACAAATACTTTCTGATAATGTTTCATGGGAGACACAATTCCTAATGAAAGATAACCAAACCCTCAAGAAATTGTCATTTAAAAAAAAAAAGCTGTGATTCATTACCACTGAAACTAATAAATTTTTTATAGGTTTCCACTGTTATTTTCCATTAACCAAAGCATAAACAGCACAAATATGGAGACAGAAGAGCAATTTAGAGAATACTCAGTCATCAACATATGAAGTTCAAGTCCATATATACATATATATATATATGAGAGAGACTGGTTATTGTGGCAGCAATTTTTATATACAATTCTTTCTGCAATAAAATCAAGGTTGCTGCAAATGTTTTCTACTAGAAATGCAAAAGTTTTCTAGCTAGACCATAACTGCTTACTTAATCTGGCAACACCTCCAACAACAGTTCTACAATCCTTAATGTTATTTTTACTTACCCAATAAAAATTTCAGATGCAAACACAAGTAAAACAGAAAATGAAAATGAAAAAAGACAAATTATTTGTTTTACTTGGTTTCTTTTCTGAAATCTTTAATACTGTTATAAGCCAACAAGGATCTATTTCATTCACAAATCAGAAAAAAAAAATTAACATCAAAAGAGGTTTTAATGATTTATGGCCTATATTAAGCAGCCAAGGCCTAAAATTCCATTACTCCTTTAAAAAAAACAACAATAACAAAAACCCAAACAAATAAACAAAACCCAAAACAGCAAAACAAATTAGAACTATGTTATCTAATGGCCTGTAGGTACTGGTCTTTCATCAGCAATACTCACATGATCTACTTTCCTTAGTTTCCAAGTTAAAAGCCTCTCTGTCTCCATCTGAAAAGCTATAGGGTTTTACCCGGTTCTCCAAAGGCAGAGCTCCTAGCCCACAGTGTGCGACTGCATTCACAAAAACCCTGGGTAGAAAACTTGTGATCTCTCATACCCCACTATAACTGTTAACTCCTGCTCATATTCTGCATACAGATCATGCTTAGGCCTGAGGCATGCTTGGAACAGCATCATTAGGTGAAAGTAGCGGACACACATCTGCAGGACACAGTGGCCAGAAAGGGCTAGAGGTCTTTCTGCAGCCATTACTACCTGTAGCTTGCAGTCTCCTGCAGCCATCATCTTTACATATTGATCATCTGGCCGTGCCTTCAGAATCCACTAACTTGTGAAAATGGTAGAAATCAAACTTCTAAGGTGGAATGTAGAAATACATAAGTTTACTCAAAAAAAAAAGGGGGTTGAGGTGGCTCCAACAGCAGCTGAGCTTCTGAGGCTTTTGTGCCTCTCAGTGTGATAAATGGCATGCTCGCACCATGACAGGGGAGGAAGGATGAACACTCTCACTGTCAGCTTAGTAACTACTTTGATCACAGCTGCACAAGTTACAAATTACAGGTTGTGAGTTATGAATTAAAGAACCTGTGAATTAGAAACTTCATAAATTAATTGATGAATTAGTGAATTCATTATTAGCCCTAGTTTGGTTTTGTAACTTTTCCTAAAGAGCCAAAAAAATCAAGCTTAATTTACAAAGTACATTGTCCTATTGCAGACCATGGCACCTGCCTTTACAAGGATTTTCTTGAATGTTAACTCAGATTCACACACCTTTTCCCAGTTGCAGCTCGTGTTCTGGTTCTCGACTAAGGCCAAAAATGAGGAGGTGATCAACCTCTGATCCTCAACCAAGTGACTACCAGCTCACAGGTAGTCAAAAGTGAGACACAAAATGCTGCGTCAGAAAGACTCGTTGGGAGCATGCCCTCTCTGTCCTCTGCACCCCTGGAAAGTCACAGAAGAGCATATTGCAGCCCCAGGCACAGTGTGCATCATTGACAGATGCTGATCTGCCTTCAAACACACATGCCAGCGCACAAAACATTTTCCAGGTGACAGCAATTCTGCTTATTAAACTAAATGTGGATGTAATTTCGAGCGGCAGTCCCTCTAGCCATTGTTCAGTATAAGAGATCTGATCCTATTTCAGGCATACGAGACATGAAGTCAATGATAACTTTGTTGGATCATCATAATTCAGGAATATTCCCTAAAGCACTGTCGTGTAGATCTTAAAATAATCTAGGTCTTGCCTATGTATTGGACTCTCTAGCTTTCTGACACTGCAACAATCAATGCTGAAAATACCTTTGATGTGCCAGAGAAGCAATTGGTAGGGTATTCCCGTAAAAGCAACTAATTAGGGGATCTATTAAATCATGAATGGCATAGATAAAATGCAAAAGAAAAATATTAGTCACTGTTCTTGCAATATAAGAGCAGAAGACACCAGACAAAATTGCATTAAAATACAAATACATTATTAATTTTAACAGCATAATGGGATGGTTGAGTTTGGAAGGCACCTCTAGAGGTCATCTGGTCCAAGCTTCCTGCTCAGGTAAGGCTTGGTTGCCTGGGACCAAGTCCAATTGCATGCCTCAGAAAAAATCATATCCAACTTTATCTCGTAGCTGGTAACCAGCAAACAGTGATAGTCTATTAAGAACTGGGTTTAAACTTCAGGAAAAAAGCCATTATCTTGGCAGAATGGATTCTGTGGACCATATACAAACATGTAATTGTACAGAAAAGTTAGACTTTACTTTTTCAAAGATGATCAAGAAACTGTTATGTAGAAAAGTATTAGATATAAAGAACGTTATTTAATTTGCCGGAACCCTCCCTGTATTTAAGAAACACTGTTTGTGTTTGTCTCAGCACTCCCAGCTATGTTTGCTCATGGCACAAGCAGTTTGATTAACAAGATATGAGTCCTCATCAGACTTAATGAGGAGCAACATAATTCAGATACAAATGTGAATTTTAGTCACAGATAAAGCATAGTCTTGCAGAGACACCTTTAAAGGTTTGTAGTATTTCAGCTGACAAATGATACACTGTTTAGTTAAGAAATGTAGGCAGGAAAATATTTAATCAAGAATGCATTGAATCAGTATTTCTGCACAAGTGTACAAAATATTCCCACCTGGGCTGATCCATAAAAATATATCAGGAAATAACAAGCACAGGTATGTTCTTACTCTGTATTATAAACACATTAAAAAAAAGAAGTCAGTAATATTGGAATTCACTTTTGGAGACCCAGTTTATCTGATGCTTCTAGAGAAGCTCTCAAGATATCTGTGGCATTAACAATTCAGCAGACTTGGTGAGCATATTGCTTCCAAACCTGAATGCAATCTGACCTGTGATCAGTTTGGAGGTGCTACAAAATATGGCACGCATTTCTAAGAGGAAGTGCAAAGTTGTTTGAGCCGGAAATACTTATATAGTAATAATTTAGATTCTGCAAACATGCAAAACTCCTCAAGCATAGGCACTTTCTACAGAATCTACCTGTGTGATTACTTGCAAGATCACCACGTAATTTTAGAAAGGTCCAAGCATTTATCACTGGGTATTTCTTTTCATAGTGGGATTCACCCAAAAGCATCAGCTCCAGCCCTGCTGTGGGGACATCTTGTACTGCTATCACAGTTGATAGCCGCAGGGTTATACTGTATCTATTCACTGAAAGCACAGGAGAGTGGTGAGAAACGCAGGATTTCCTATAGGAATGCCTGAAATTTCTTACCTCCAGGACTTTGGCAACATCCAGTCAAAGTCTGCTGGTAGTTCACACCTGGATTTGTAGTGAACACATGCAGTTCACACCAGCCTCTGGGTAAGAGATTGTACTGCAGTGAAATTACATCAGCCCAAAGATTTTCATATGTTAAAGATCTTAGAATTTAACCAGGTCCGTAGAGAATAGTGCTGTTATTGGCCTTTAGATATGCAAACTAGTACTACTAGACAATATCAGAACAGCTTGCATCTAGTTACGTTCTTCAGCTTTTTCTCTTTGATCCTCATTTTGCCTTTGTAATCTTTTCTGAACTATGGTCCCTGCTCCAGTCAAACCTGCTGTGTTTAGTCATGATCTGCTATTTTAGCAAACGCTATTGGCTGTAACGAGGTCTTGTCCTCTTTAGTGTAAGCACTCCACTGCTTCTTAAATGCTTAGAAGGCACACAAGTCTTCTGCTCCTTTAATGAAATGCTCTTAAAAAACCCAACAAAACAAAACAAAAAAACAACCAACAACCACAAAACAGCCTGCAGCCTTTTTTTTCTGAATTTTCTACTTCGCCCTTCTGACTGCTGCTTTTTATTCAGCATGTTGAAGTCTGCCCTTTAAAAGTTCACTGGATGTCACTTCTGGAAGAAGCATAGGCAGCTGTTACTAGGATACTAAATTTAATTGTACAGCAGGCACTGTACTATCAGATGAAGGCATGCATATGTTCACCTCACCTAGAGATGCTCATCCTTTGATAATCATGTGGGTTGAAGATTTGTCCATGCCATTGTATTTATGGTTTTCTAACTGTCTACAGGATGTGCCTTTAAAATTCAGTCTACACTGTGAAAGAAGTGTGTGTAGAAAGCATTAGAGAAGCCCTCAAAAATGCTGAAGGAGAGCACAAAAAAAAGAAAAAAGGCATGAATAATTTACAAAACTATACTTATAATGAAATTAGTGCCAGAGAGAATATGGTTTATGGTGGTGCAATGTTAGATAGCACAAACCGCACCATTTCTACAGAACATTGCCCAGCTCCAGCTCATTTCTGGAACCATCTCTATTTGCATTACAGTGTCCCTGCAAGGCCACAGTGGAGATAAGGATCATGGTACAAAATATGTGGCACATAGATATGATATGGAAAAGTCAGATTTAATTTGGACATACAGCAATGCAAGCAGTATTCCCAGAAGACTTTGTGATTCTAAGATATGTGTCACAGTGTCTTTGCAAAATGAGACAGGAACTTCTCCTGCTTACTTGCCTGTGTGGATAACGAACAAAATTGAGAGATTAAATGATTTGCTTTTGAGAAAACCTATAAAAAAGCCAGAAATCAAACCCCCAATTTCCAAATCATAGTTTTATGCTTCATCACCAAATAATCCTTTCTTCCAACACTACTGCAAAGTCTATTTACATGTAGAGTCAGATATTTGAAATGTTAATCAACCCCATACTCCCTTTCCCCAGTAAACACTGCAGTGCCCAAGCCAGCTGTGAAGTTATTCCATCAGCCTATATATCTCAAGTACTCTTAAGGATGGGAATAACTGCAAGCTACATAAGAAGACATTATTGCATTTTTTGTTCTCTTATGTATTAATTTATTCAACAGATAGACCTGTTAAAACCTCATTACTTTCTATTTGTCTATGAATATTTTGGCATAACTCACTGTAAACAAATACTTTAGAGATTAGATCAGTCATCTTGAAGTATGTTATCACAGACACAACACTAAGCTTCACAAATGGCACATTTTATATCAAAACCCATATCTGTGATCTTCTACAATACATATTTACTCAAACTATTTCCAGTTATTTAGTCAGCTGTTTATTTCTTTCAATGCATGATGTTTTGCCCTTTAGACATTGGAGGTATAAGCTTTCGTCTTTAAATTTTTTGTTTTCTTTTAGTTGGCTGACTGTAAGATATGCTAGTACAAGAAGAAGGAACTTTGAATATGCATGGACCTATCTTGAAGAGGTACTTGTTTTGAAAGATCTGATCTATACAACAGTAAGTAGTATATTTTAACTGCCCTTGAATAGCTTACCTACTGAATGCTGTAATCTGCAAGGTGCAAATTATTATGCATTATGGAATCACATAGAGTGAACTGAAATTTCAGGTTTCATAGGTGACGGGAAAAAAAATTAGGAGATAGGGTCCAAAGTTTGAAAGTAATAATAAATCTCCACCATAGCCAGTATTTGTGGAAATCACACTGTTTTGCTCTGCTCCCAAGAATTATGTTAAGGGTCCCCAGCACATGGCTGTCTAGTGTTTCACAGAACTTGCTCTGCTTCTTCTTAAGAGGGCATGCTAAAGGGTTACCTCTCACTTTCATCCCACAAGAAAAAGGCAAACAGCTTAGCTATTGATATATAAGGGTAATACATTTGCTAATAAACTTCTGTACTGCCATATCTACTTCAGACTCTCATATTCTTGAGCAGCTGCAGGTCATGTTGCCAAATGTAAACTCCTTGACAGTTACTGTCTCTATATGTCTATAAAGTACATGCTTGGCAGCAAAAATAAATCAGCATTCAACTTTTAAGTACTTTTCTAAATGTTGAAAATGCTTTTACTACTTAGATAGTGACCATGCAATCTTTCAAAGTAGTAAGGGTAGACCTATATATATATATATATATATACACACACTAACATCAATTGCATAGGCATTTGGTCAGTGGAAATGCTAGTAGTATTTCAGTTTACCATCTAATTCCTTTGCTTTAATCATGTACTATCTATACTCTAGGCAGTTATTTCAGAATTGCTTTTGCTTTTGCCATAGCAGAGTGCATGACACTGACCTTTCCTACACAGCTGGAGGAAGAGACATCACTGAATTATGGGTAGCTGGTCAAAACATGAGTAGTGTTTTTGTGTACCTTTATTATAAAAACACTGTACAAATATGTGCTACTTCTCAGGAAGACATAATGGTATGTATATAAGGCAAGGGTTCAGTGAGAGCTGGCTTGTCCCTGCAGACTGGGAGTTACCAAAATTTTGGCATGATTATTGATGTTACCAAAGCCAGAGCCGTTCACGCAGTAGATGGTAGAGATCACATAAAATTGGTGCATTAAAAAGAAGAAATGTTATCATTTTAGCATACCACCTTTGTTTTGCAAGGTTGCAGGGGAACAGACATGGGGTAATTCTGCAGGCACAAGCAGATCTTCAGTTAATAATTTTATCAAGAGTGAGGAATAAAGGTATTATTCCAGAATTACAGGATAGAGGTACGTATCAACATGGTGTCGTGCATCACATCTAAACTAGAAATGGTCTCTGAGAACCTGAAGTGAGAACCTCAACCTGTGTTACATAGGCTAAGCAGCTAGAAAGCCATGCTGAAAGTGTTAAGATTTGCCAGGGTAGTTCCCATACTCAGAGTCTACTAGACACTAAGCAGACAGCTTTGAAATTGCCCTTGCATTTTTCTGCTTGGGAAGACCAATGAGATGAAGAACCATGTCAAGAAGAATATCAAAGGTTAATAGCAGGGCCTTAATGGCACTAAATGTGCTATTAAACACAGCTGCAATAAAGCAACTGTGAACAGCTTTACATAAGATAGTTCAAAGTTTCTAATTTGAAAAAGCTCTTAAAGCTATTTCAGTCATTACCATCCCTTATCTCATCTCATTAAAGTCTACAGTTCATGACCTAAATATAATATATAAATATAATCTGTTAAGTGTGATTTGGGTCTACATTCTCCTTGCAATTAGACAGCAATGGCAAATCTGCCAACTGGAGACTGCTTGTTATTTATGAATTCAGAGTTCGCAATTCTCTTTGTATCCCAGTGATGGCAAAAAGATGAAGTCCTATGTTTGCTACACTTGTTTGTTGGTGTGGTGGGGAGAAGTAGAGAGAGGGAGAGAGAGAGGGTAAGGGAGAGGGACAGGCACCGGAACAGGAACAGGGACAGGGAGAGAGCACAGAGCCTGATAGTCAGCAAGTGAGAGGTACTTTATAAAAAGTTGCCACAGTAATGGCACAAGCACAAACCAGAAGTGTGCAAGTACATACCTCAACATCAGAGCTCCATTTCGAAACTTCCAGGTGGCTTTAGGTGTAATATGGTCTGGTATTGTAGGTGCTGTCAAATTGTCAGTACAGCCTACAGTTCAAAACATGAATTCTTTGTGGATTAACAATGTCACCCACTATCCAAGGGAGGCATGGGTGGACATTCAATCACTTGGAAAGTGAGAATAGTCAGTTGAATGTAGTGCAGCATTTGATTTATTTCTAAACTGTTAAAAATATTCTTTTTCCACAGCCATTGCACAATTTTTTAGTCCTTTTCCTCAAAGGAACTCTATGATCAGAACAAGGATAGCACACGCCCTGCTACAAATTCTGCAGTCTTGGCTATGCATTTAGGCATAATGTGAATAAATGGAGTGTTGAAATGTCATTTTGTAAGAGAAAATACAAATTTATGCCACCTCTAAAGACAGAATCAATTTTGGTGCACCGCCTGTAGGGGGACTGGTTTGCTTCTCTACTAGTTTATACAAATTCTTCTATTTTGTTGACTTCAGTCTATATTCAGTTCTCCACAGATGTAATAAGAGGTTAATATGAAAAATCTTGTAAGACTTGTTTAAACAAATTTGTTCTACTTGTAAATGAAAATTGAAAATTAATTACAGTATACAGATTCTTAGTTTTAAAAGAATCTAACATCAGCCTATGCAGCTGTCTTTCACTCAATAATTTAAGAAATGCTGGACAGATGAAAGACTCTTCCTTTCATGAAGTAGTGGAAGCTTCTAATATTAAAACTCGTTTGGTTTTTAGGTTTTTTTCTACACTAAAACTTTTAAAAACAAGCATTTAAATAGGTCAATGATTTTTCCAGTGGTTGCAATCCTCAAATCAAAAAGACACATCCTTCTAAAGGATGTGTTCTAATCCAACCACCAGTTAATGAATGTTTGTAATTTTTTTTAACCCTGGATTTCTGTTTTAATACTCCACTTTTTGTTCACCATCTTTAAGAAAAATATGAAATCGCCATATTCCAGTTTCTGCCTTCATGATTTATTCTAAATATATATTAAATCTCAAATTTAAAATTTGATACTGAAGTTTCTCTCACACTTCTATTAAAGGGTGAGTGGGTCCTGCTGATCACTCCTTGGCTTTCAGCTTATGGATGGGAATCAGGGAGTCTCGGTTGGTGCAATATTGCTGCCGGTGCACTGCTGTGGTTACAATTGGCACTTGTTCTTCGACCTTCAGCAACCCCACAACAGAAGGATCCTTTGAGAGACTAGGCAAGGCAGACAGCTGCTGAATTTCCTCCATCTCCAAGGCAGCAACACCAAAATCCAATTGGTACCCTTTTGGGTCTTTGAAGTACCCTCTCCTGAGATAGTCTATGCCAAGAATGCATGGAGCCTCTGGACCAGTCACAATAGGGTACTTTTGCCACTCAATTCCCAGTTAGGCTGATTTCAGCCTGCATTACAGTTGATTGTTAGGATCCTCCTGTCACTCCAGAAATACAAATGGGTTCTACCCCTTGATGGAGTGATGGCACTGTGCATCAGTATCTACTAGATGGATATTAGAGCCATATACCCTTGAAGGATTGTTGTGCCAGGTCATCTGATCCACACAGTCCAGTAACCCCCACTGACCCTCTCCTCCACCTGGCTGCAGTCTGCGCCCCTGTAATAGTAATCATAAAATCCTCATTTCCTTCTTGAACAAAGGGATTAGAGTTCCTTTTCATGGGACTCAGAGTAAAATCAGTTCTTTCTCTCCACCTGGGAAACTGTCAACCAGAGACTGGAGCAGCAAATTTTCTGGGAGGATCCCATTCATTTCTGTTTCTTTGCAATCCATGTATCTGTTCCCCAAGAACTGAGGCAGGTTTTCCATCCTGCTTTCTTATGTCTTCTCCATGATCTCACAGGTAAAACCATAAGGTGATCCATGGTTTGTACCTCCTATATCTTCCTTCTTGAGCAAAAGGGTGCTTACTATTAACAGCTGAGATGCTTGTCTGTGCACACGGGGAGCTGGATATATCATCTCTCAATTGCTTGAACTCCTGGGACAGGAGTTTTTCCACAGCTGATATGATGGAAGGGATGAGATTTTCTTCTAATCGTTCTCAGACTAAAGCCAAAACACAGCACTGCACCAGTTACTAGAAAGGAGGTAAAAAAAAACTGCAACAGCTGAAACCAGGACAATTTCCCTTCTAAACATTCTGCTGTGGCATCTCCAAGCAGATAAATCAATAATTCCCTATTGATTTCTTCACATGGTACAAAATTATATAAACCTGTATCACAAGCTCCTTCTGCATTCATCCCCTTTGAAGGCTGTGTGTATTACTCAGTCCAGCTAATCTGATGTGAAAGTTTTTCTCTATTACTGACCATCCCTCTTATAATTCTCTGTACCTCACATAGTTCTATTGCATATATATTTTTTTTAAAAAAAATGATGTCTAAAAATTCTTTCAGCATTCAAGCTATGAAAGCATTATGAATTCACAGCACCATACCTTTCTGTTTACATTCTATTCTTTTCAGATAATTCCTGTGTGCTTCTTGGACTGCTGCTACCTACCCATTTGATGTCCTCAGACAGCTACCTGCAGTGACACTGAAATCTTATTCCACCCAACCTCCTGGGCATTTGCCATCTTTAAATTTCAACTGAAATTTCTCATACATTCTGTTGAGCTTTTTGAGACTGTTTTGCAATTGCTAGTTCCCTGAACAATTTGCTGTTATCCAGAATTATGTAACCTTACCTGAAATAATGTAATTCATGATACCAAGTTTATTGCATGATACAGACCACACCTCAGACCCTTGTGGCGTTTCACTTTTGAAACCCTTCCATTGTGAAACCTGACCATTCAACCCTTGTTTTTATTTCTGGCAGCCAGACAGAAATCAAATCCTGTTATTTCTTGACATTTTTAATGTCTGCAAAAGTCTTTCACAAATAGTCTTTTTCAAAGCATTTTGGAAGCTTTGATCAAATGGATCAGCCTCAATCCCATTCTTTATACATTTAGTGTCTCCTTTGCATTTCTTCTTTTAATATTACACAGTGTAAGAGCTCAAGTTTGGTTTGTAAATTGCACCTTAAGCATGACAAAATGAGTCACTGGCAGACTGCACAAGCAATTTTTGCAGTTAGTCAGATTAATATAGTCTGAAAGTATACCTGTACTTAAATTTTGCACAAAATGAAGCACTACAGACATTGGATATTTTAACCTCACATTCAGATGTTTCTCATACTTGAACCCAAATGTTATCTTTAAAGATGAATCAATCAACCATAAGAGTTTCACTTCATCACTGGACCTGTTGAAAGCAGTATTTATATATGTATGCTTATACATTCACATATTCCTCTCTTTTTTTTTTTTACTTTTATGAAAAGAAGCAGTGGCTAGAAGTATGACTGGCTCCTACAGACCTTGCTCAAGCATAAAAGAAACCAACAGCTCCTTGTTCACAGTGCAGAAATAGCTATAACAAGGGGCCCAGTCTAGCCTTAGACTACCCTAAGCAAGGCTCATCTGAAGCCCTACCCACCTGGACCCTGCCTTTTAGGGCAAGAAACATGTTTGACATATGATGTCTACAGAAAAGTAACAACAATGAAGTTTAAAATGAAGCATTTCAGTATTTTCCATACACAAACTATAATTACTCAATACATCTATTTTAATTAGGTTGTATTAATCAACCAAAAAATGCTATTCCAGACTGCGGATAACAGATGATGACA
Source organism: Psittacus erithacus (assembly GCA_009867235.2). Lineage (NCBI taxonomy): Eukaryota > Metazoa > Chordata > Aves > Psittaciformes > Psittacidae > Psittacus > Psittacus erithacus. The sequence goes on along the minus strand of WYDI02017763.1, from coordinate 11,929 downwards.
CGGTAAAGCATTTCAAAGTACCATTATCCTCAAAGGAACAGTGGTGTAGGATGGAAAATGCAAGACAAGGGAAAGAGAGTGTACTGAGTGTTGGCTGCTTTCATATTTATGAGCCCTGCACTGGTAAAAGCAAGCAATCCTTTGAATATCCATACCAACAGACCTGTCACATCAACAGACCATACTGCAATTGGGCACAGCAGAGATTTTTGGCCACTGTTTACTTATTGATTTCCCAGAGTCAATGTAAAGAAAAATAGTAAAAAACTATTCAAACATTCCTTCCATTTTGTTACTGCTGTTTCATCTCCTGCACTTTACATTGAGTAGGTATGTGATACTGTTTAACAAGAGTGTGTATGAGATACAACTGTTGCTCCTGACAATGCATAATAACACATAAACTTGTTAAGATTAAAATGTATGGCCTTTTGTACCAACGTATAAAGTTTAAGATGCAATATGAAAAGTGTTGGTTCAATATGAAGAACTGTGAGTACCCTCTGGTTGCTTTGTTTGACTGACCTTATGGGTTTCTCACTACAGTTGCTAATTGCATTACTATGTTTTCATGGTAGCTCACCTCAAATAAAATGTGTGTGCTACACAAAACAATATCATCTTAAATTTGAAGTTCAGGCTTTCAATGCTGTATTTGTGTCTTCAAATGGAGGAGCATTCCATTTGAAATAGGGAGTGTAACTCAATGTAACAGGCTTTAGTCTGCTGTCTATTATCGAAAACTCTGTGAAGTGGTAAACGTGAGACTTACTTACAGCATTTTATTTGATGCAACAGCTATCATTCTCCAGCACACTCTAAGCTGCCTCAGAAAGACCAAGTAGAAGGGGCCTGTTAAAAAAAAAAAAAAAATGCCTTAAGTTTGCTTTAAATGAGTTTGAAATGAGATTTTGTATTTATTTTCAGATCATTTATGAGGGTTTATGAAGTTTGAATCTGAATTTTTTTTTCACAGTAGAGTAAGAGGGGTCAACTTTACAAAAGGTTTGGACTAAAAGCCCTGTGAAAAAATATGATAGAGATGAATCAGTCCCTGTGACTTAAAAAAAAATAAAAAAAAATAATTAAAAAAAACCAAACAAAAAACCAACCAACCAAACAAACAAAAACTAAAAAATAAACCAAACCCTCAGAAAACACAGAGAAAACTGGGGTGGTTTTTTTCTTCTTAAAAGACTGTACATGAATTGTGCCCTCTTAGCCGTAAAACCTGGGGCCAAAGAGCAGAAGTCTGATCTCTGAAGCCTCAAGGGATTTAGAAGATTTTTACTTAGTTATTCAGTAAAAAATAAGCAATGATATTACACTAATCTTTAAATAACATCACACTGTAGGTCATCTAAAGGACAAATTATTGGATTATTCTTATGCCTTACAGTTACACAGGGAAGAGATAGTTCAGACTGAGGAATTCAAAAGCGCAGGCAAAAAGTCTTTGCTTATATTTCACAAAGCATCTTTTTAATTGTAAATTTAGGTTGCTTTGAATTACCAACAATAAATGTCAGCTGCATGAATTCTAGTCGAGCATGAACTTAGAAATGATTCTGAGTCTCCCTTTCACAATGTAATAGAGTGAAGACATAACATGTCACATCATGCTGCTCTGTTTGGCCCCAGGGCGCTGTATGGGACTCAGAAGGCCTAAATTCAATTGCTGGCTTAGACATAGCCTTATTGTGGAAGCTTGGTTAAATCTCTTGGTCAATTTTCTGGGAATTAAGCACCCAAGTGCTTTTCAAGATCTGATTCTTTCTGTAAAACATGTAGTAGGGAAATTCATATTCTCATATGACCTGCAAAGTTAAAAATCTGTGAACATCTGTGAGGTGCCAGAATATACTGACCACAAAAACCCCAAACTAAACAAACAAAAACCCCAAGCCAAAAAAATAAATCAAGCAAAAAAAAAAAACCAAAAACAAACCACAAAAAAACCCCAAACACAACAACAAAAAAACAACAACAAAAAACCCAAAATCACAACAGAGAGAAGCAAACATTCTGTTAGAAACAGCTGGGGATAATGTCAGATTCAAATGCTATATACCAAACCTGAATTTCCAACTCTCTTTGCCAGATGAATGTGCTTTGGAAGTTATTCATGCAACTCTGCCTCAGCTTTCTCATCTGTAAATTATTCTCAATCTCTTTTTTTAACCATTCTGCAATCTACTAAGGAAACAGCGTAATAACACATTTAGTTTCTGTTCTTACTGAACCCAAACCTGAAGAGGACATATAAGATGCTTGGCAGGAACAGCATTAGAATGTTTTTCCTATGAGTTTCTAGGAAGTACAGCGTGTAGGGGTTTTTGTAATATTGAAGTAGCATGGATAAATCCACAGAGCCAAATCATTAGCATTAGTCCTCAGATACTGCAAGTAAAAAATATATACCTACATAATCAGAGGATTATTTGATTTTTGCCACAGAATACCTTCCCAATGTACAGGTTGATTTAGGATAACCATTTCAGTCTTGATATTACTTAGTTGCCAGGCTGGAAAACAAGCATTAAAAATAACCTGTCCTTCTAAATGGAGATTTATTCTAACTTTCCTTACTTCTAATTTATGATATCCAATTCCCAACAAAAGTATCTGAACTGAAATCCTGGCCCCAGGGAAGCCAATGTCAGATTTTCTGTTGACATTAATAGACTATCATAAGCCACTGTAATCAGCCAAAATAAGCCAGTCAATCTCTTTCACGTGCTTCAGAATTCATAATGGTGTATTCCAGTTTATATCTACTTGAGTTTCAGACTTCAATTTTTCTCTACCATGCTAGTGTTTTTTTGTAGTGTCCCCAGAACTGGGGGGTGCGTGTGTATCTGTATCTCTGCGCGCGCGCGTGTGTGTGTGTGTGCGTGTGTGTGTGTGTGTTAAAATTATTCTGGAAAGCTATTACCTGTTCAAAGACAGGTTTTAATTAACATTCTGTGGATATCTTAATTAAGATGTTGTGCTGTTTTGCATGCTTATAGGCTTAAAGTAGAAACAATTCTAAGTAGAAATTTGGTTCTCATTCACACAAGTACAAGTTAATCAAGTGAGATGCAGCCATCATTCATTCAGTATATCAATGCAAAGAGAAGACTCATGTAATTTTCTTTTGTGAATTATTTTCTTATTCTTCCCCATTTCTGGCATACTATTGTTGGTGTTTCTAAAATGTAAATTGAAGTATGAAATTTTTTAACATGCAAATGTCTAGATGCAGATATTTAACTCTACTCCCAGAGCAGCAGGCTGTCATATCAATGAGGGAATGACAGTTTGAACTGACCATTGTTTTCACAACTGAACCATATAGATGTATCATTTTAAAATGCTAGCAAGAATCCAATGCAATCACGAATGAATCTCAAACACCAAATTAAAAGAATTACCTGGAGGAGAAAGGAGGGGCAAGGGGTCGGACTAGTAAAAAGCCACTTGCCCTCCTTCTGTGAATAGATTCACACAGCTAGGAATAAATGTAGCTGCTTTCCAAAAATTATGTAGGCAGTGATCTAAACTGCAAAGAGAAAATAGAAGAAGAGGGTTCTTTATCATTCAGAAAGAATAAATTACACTTTTGTTTACACAGAGTTTCAGCTCTGGTCTCCTTTCGTTTTAAACGTATTTCAGCACGCTATGTATTTCCACTGTGCCTACTGAGCTACAAAACAGTACTGCCTCTGCATATGGAAAATATCTTGGGTGTACTAGTACTTCCTCTAGATCAAGTGCTGCATGTCACTGCACTTGAACCCTCTTTATTATGCTGAAATTACAGACTGTCTCCATCAAGCAAAAATGTGGATTTTTTAAAAGAAAATTGTTTCAAATTAAGATTAATTTACTCCACCTGAAATGTAAAATAAATGAGGATAAAATAATATTCACCTTCCTTCTAACATATATTCATTTACAAATAAGTGATATAAATGGCTAGTCTGAAGATGTTCTTCATCATTCTAAGCATGTGGCTCTGTCTAGTGCAGTATCAACAGTCTTGTGAGTCACCCAGAAAAAAATGATACTTAATCAAATCAGCTAACTCAACTTATTTTTCCAGGAAACAATTGGTTTTATTTGCTACACATCATCTTTTACTTTGAATTGCAGAAGCCCAGATCACAAAGTGCCTATAATGCCCGCACTAAGAGCCAGTGCTTATGTTCAGACCAACCTGTTCTGTCATACGATAAGTATCACTGTTAAAGCAAATGCTGAGAGCATCAGTAAATTCAAACCATCCTGAGTCTGGCCTATTGGGCTTCCATAACTGATTCACACATGCACCCAACAGCGCAGACTGGTGTAGGAAAGTTTGCTTTGAAAATATTTTTTTTTCACTCTAAGGAATCACTAATATTTTTTTTGCTCCTTAGTCAGGACACCATTGCCATGTTTGTCTTTAGTTTCAGGGTTTGTATTTCTAATAAGCATATATGCAAAATCAATGTTTGAGATAAGTAGTTCAACAGGCAGCATCTAACTTAGTCTTTTAAGAGTGGGGCACTTTTGAATCTACCATTTTGAGTTAAATAAGCTCCTATAACTACGGCTGATGTTGTGATACAGAGGTGCGTGGGGAGCATGGAAGAGAAGACCAGGTGAAGGACCATCTTTTGTCTCAGGGTGCAAAGTACCACGCTCAATTTTTTCCTTGATTTTTTTTTCTTGTTCTTGATTCAGTTATTATTTCTACTGAAATAGATTTGGCTGGTTTTTAAAGAGTGTAAGAATAAATAGTTTCACTGAAGAAAAAAAAAAAACCAAAACAGAACTAGATAATATTGTGCCTTTGACATTTCTAGACGAGCATACCTTACTGCCTCAAGCTGGCTACTCCTGCAGACACCTGTGCTCTACTGTCGGATTGCTCTTTGTCACCTCCTGAAAAACACTATTTCCTAATGTCTCCTAGCTTTGTTCTGTCTGCTGCTTTTTCAAAAGTTGAAATTAATTTCTTACAAATCTAAATATTATCCCATGACGCTGTCTTTAAAGACTGCAGAAATCTTTTCTAGGAAAGAAACACACACAAGACAAATTTCATTCAGGTGCCTCTTGAAGATCCCATTAGCATACTGGGAAGCTGATCTACTTATCCATGAAAAAATACCATCTCTTTCTTCCCTGTTAATGGAGATATATATCGCATACCATGAAAACAGATCTCTCTGCTATACCAAGTGATAAAAACAATTTCAAAAATGACATCTAAACTGTGAATCCTGAAACTTTCCCATCTACTGGAGCTTGGCACTTTTGTCAGCTGCATCACAGCCAGAGGCATGTGGAAAAAGAAAAGGGTGACTGGGTTACAGTATATAGAAAAGAAACACATAAAGAAGCATGACAGATGGAGCAGCGAGAAAAATTGGAAGACAGACCTGAGTAAGAATGATATAAAAAAAACCAAACAAACAGATTGTAATTGATTATGGGGACTTTTTGTTTCTTCCTTTTTATCCCTGACTTTGGGAAAATAATACAATCTTCCTTCTTGCTTCTCCTCCGTCTAAACAGCAGAACAAACCCCTGTACTCTCAAAACATCTGACACTCCATATGCTTTCAATACAGACCAGAAGCACTCATATAACTCTTCCGTCAAGATTAAGAGTAATAAGAAAAAACCTATCAGATTTTCAGATGTTTAAAACAAACCCAACCAATCATGGACCAGCTGCTAAATAAGCATGGGGAGTATGTCTAAAAGTACAAATGAAAAGCATTTACTGGGAAACCTTCAAAATCATGACCTCCTCTTAGAAACTGGCAGTTCCCCAGGACCAGAACTTTTCACAGGAAAATTCCAACATTCATTAACTTGTTGTTAAGTCTTTTGGTTCCAGTAAGGAATTTCTGCTTTACACTTAGAAACAAAATGACACCCAGAGCAGCTGTTCTCGAAAGAAAAAGTTACTTACTTCTCTGTAACAGCCTTGGTCTAGGGCACCCACAGCCACACTCCTTCCTAACCTCACCCAATACAGAGCTGAAAAGTTTAACCACACAAAACAATGCATACTCTAGTACAAACTGATAGAGATGCATGCCTAAAGACATAAACCAGCCTGTCAGAAAGCAGAATTCAATCTGCATCTTAACCATTAATTGCGCGTAAAAGAAGGGTTAGACTTAGAAATTCACTTGAAACTACTTTGATGCAATGTTTCCACAGAGCAACAGCAAGATCCAAATTAGAGCATGAGAAGCCATACAGTTGTGACAGTATCTTGCTTCCAGTTACAAATCTGGTTAGTGGAACATCCCCCACCTACCCTGAGGGAGCATCCCCTGCATTTATTTTGTTATCTGACTCCTGAATCCTTTAAAAGGCAATAACAGAAAAATTGACAACTTTTTTGAAGATCCAATTGCCAGAGTAAATTCTGACATACCAAAAAAGTAGTGGATCCCGCCATGGGTGATATTTCCATTATAGATTTGCCTGGGAAACATGTAAGTAATTCCAGTTAAATAATTTATTTATAACTTTGTATCATGTTAAATGAAGTAAAAGAATTGGTAAGATCTCTACAGTAATTACTAGTTCTATCATAAATCACCAGACAATGTAAAGCCCAGCAAACTTATACCAATTAGGGCTCTATTTTTACATAAAATACTTGTGCAATGTTAAAATTCAGACCCATTAAACCAGAGCACATATGTCAATGCAACAGAAGACTATTTAGATCAAAATACAGTTTTTAAATGAGACCTGCTCTTTCAATGTCAGTATGATGTCTCTAAAGTTTAAACTGCATGGTATTACTGCAGATTATATTTCGCTATAGTTAAGAAAACTGAAATTAAAGGCATTTGCCATAGCAAATAGCGAATGAGAGCAGTTAAATTATCTCACTTCGTATTTGTTTCCTGTAGTGAAGTATGTTGTGATTTGATTGCGTATAGAACTACACACATACATATACTACTACATATAGAGCTTCAGATATGGCAAAAGACCTCCTTTTACAGAAGATAAGACACGTGCATATTTATACAACTATACCTCTGTTCTTAAGTCTTATAATTCTATGCATGAAGGGAGCATTTTCTGACCCAAGTAGTGAAAAAAGCACATCAATTTACATTGTGACTAGTGAAAGCAAAGAAACAGCTTTAAGAGTGTAACTGTTTATTCAGAGATCACACTTCAGCAATATTTGCCTCTCTAAATGTGGTTGTTTTCTTAAAAAAATTATGATTAGTTGATTTTCAGCACAGGTCTGTATCTCTGCTTCTATCTCCTGATACTTGTTTTAACAGCTTGTAGAAAAGAAACAGCATCCTAGATGCTCATGGAAATACTGGCAGGTGCTGGCTTTCACCTTTGGTAATAGTTATTCTGTACAAGTTTTTAATCTCAGAATCATCATACAAAAAAGAAAAAAGCATTGTAAAATCTACTTCAAAATCCTGAATGAACTGACGTGCAACTGCAGAAAAGCCAGGCTATTTAGCTTTGGCTTTATATCATAATAAGTCATCGGACTCTATGAAATAGTATTTGAAGAACTCCAAGGTAACTGAGCCTACACTCCATCCAAGTCTCAAATATAATGGTGATAATAACAAAAAATCAGGTGGACATTTTGTTGCCTATTACAGTTCCTTGGCACTATTCACACTGTAACATTTTTAATATATGCATAAGAAGTCCTAAGCAAGCACTACTTAGTAACAACTAAAACATTGGTGTGTTATCAATGTTATTCTCTGACTAAATCCAAAACACAGCATTGTACCAGCTACCAGAAAAAAAATTGACATTATTCAAGCTGAAACCAGAACATTCTTAAACAACCAGTAGTAAATATAAGGGAGGCTAAAGAGTGGTGATCAGAGCACTCTTATAGTTGTCACAGCAAATCTGTCTCCTAAAGCAGTTAGTCAATATACAGCAACATGGCTTTAATCGAGATCTCACACTGTTTATCAGAACTTTTCCTTTAAATAAAATCACAGTAGTCTTCTATTAAACAATTTGCATGCAAAAAAGGATTCACAGAATAGAATCACAGAATGGTTTGGGTTGGAAGGGACCTTAAAGGTCATCTAATTCCAGCCCCATTACCATGGGCCGGAACACCTTCTACTAGACCAGGTTGCTCAAAGCCCTGTCCAACCTGGTGTTGAAAACTTCCAGGGATGGGGTATCCACAACTTCTCTGGGTGACATGTTCCAGTGCCTCACCACTGCCATACCGAAAAATTACTTCTAATATCTAATCTAAATCTCCCCTCTTTCCTAGCCTTATATGTCCTTGTAAAAAGTCTCTCTCCAGATTTCTTGTAGGCTCCTTTTAGGTACTGGCAGACCGCTCTAAGGACTTCCTGGGGCCTTCTCTTCTCCAGGCTGAACAAGCACAGCTCTCAGCCTGTCTTCATAGGAGAGGTGTTCCAGCCCCCCAGTCATATCTGTGGCCGTTGTCTGGACTTGCTCCAACTGGTACATGTCCTTTTTATGTTAAGACCCCAGACCTGAGCACAGTAGTTCAGATAGGGTCTCACGAGAGTATAGTAGAGGGGAAGAATCACCTCCCTCAACCTGCTGGTCATGCTGCTTTGGACAGGGTCCAGTATATAGGTGGCTTTCCTGGCTGCAAGTGCTCATTGCCAGGTCATACCGACCTTCTTGTCAAGCAACACCCTCAAGTCCTTATCCTTAACGCTGCTCTCAATCCATTCTCCACCCAACCTGTATATTTGCTTGGGGTTGCCCTGACCTACATGCAGGACCTTGGACTTGGCCTTGTTGAATTTCATAACAATAGCACTTGCCCTCATCTCAAGCCTGTCAAGGTTCCTCTGGATGGCGTTCCTTCCCTCCCGTGTGTCAGTCTCACACTTGGTGAGGTCAGCAAACTTGCTGAGGGTGCACTCAATCCTACAGTTCATGTCACTAACAAAGCTGTTAAACAATGGCAGTCCCCGTATAGATCCCTGAAGAACACCACTCATCACTGGTATCCACTTGAGCATTGAGCCATTCTCCCTAACTCTTTGAGTACAACCAATCAGCCAACGTCTTACCCACTGAAAGGTCCATCTGTCAAAGCTATGCTGCTCTACTTCAGACAAGGATGTTTTGCAGGACAGGGTCAAATGCTTTGTACAAGTCCAGGTAGGTGATGTAAGTTGCTCTTCCCTTATCCACCAATGTCATGGCTCCATTTTAGAAGACAACCACATTTCTCAGGCATTATTTGTCCTTGGTGAAGCTGTGATGGTGGTCACCAATCACCCCTGATCATGGAGCAGGAGGAACTGCTCTGTGATCTTGCTGGGCACAGAGTTGAGACTGACTGGTCTGTAGTTCTCTGGGTATTCCATTTTCCCTTTTAAAAATGGGGGCTATGTTACCCCTTTTCCAGTCAGCAGGAATTTCACCAGACTGCCATGACTTCTCAAATATGATGGATAATGGCCTGGCAACTACATCTGCTATCTCATTCCGGACCCACAGATGTATCTCATTGGGTCCCATGGAGTTGTGCACCTTCAGGTCCTTTAGATGGCCTAGAATATGATCTCCTAACAGCAGGCAATTCTTTATTTTCCCAGTGCCAGCCTTTGCCATCCGTGATTTGAGCACTGTGGCTGGAGCTCTTGCCAGCGAAGACTGAAGCCAAATACCTTCTTTCCATTAGACCAGAAACAAGAAAAAAGAAAACGTAAAGAGTTTACATATTAAATTCAGATTTCTCTCTCTAAGGTAACAAATATTAATTAGTTTATTCTTTCTGCATTTCTTTCCTTATGAATAATTATGTAATCTGAAATTACGATTCATCCATAACAAGTGGATGTCTTAATTGCTCAAGTACTTTTAAACTTTAAAATTTTATCAAGTGATTATGTGTTCCCAAATCTATGCTATGTCAAAAGTCTCCTTTTAAGTTGTTTGAAACACCACAGCTTTACAGAAACCAGAAATTTACCTCTTTCCTTTTAAGATTACTTCATTAAGTAAATGGTTCGTGAGTAGGGCAGTATTACCTGACCCAATGAATTCAAAAATTTGACTAGCAGGATAAACTACATACAAAGAAGAACTTCAGAAGTTTATAAATAAAATTTCAATTCCCACAAGAAAATGTTTTTGTTTGAATTTAGCTAAGAACTGTTACCCCTCTTCCTCCCACCCAATTCAATTAATTCTGTACTTTTCAGTGTATTATAATTTCCTTTCTTTCACTGCAGCTTTCAGAATCAGTTTCTACTGTCTAACCTATACAATTTATTACATAGCACATTTGGAGTGTTGTTTTTCTGGGCTGTTTGAGAGATGAAACAGAATAGGAGATGTAACTTGTATCAGCTGAAATACAAATACCCAAGTAGATGCATTAAGAAAATTACAAAGAAAAAATTACTGGGCTTAGAAAATTTACCTCTGTCAAATTCAGTGACATAACTATTGCAAGGTAGCCTTGACTAAATTAAGCATCAGGCCTCCTTTCCATACCTAAGCATTAAGCAAAGATTTAAGGGAATAAAAAATAAGGAGTAAGAATTGGCAGCAAAATACATTATCGTTTACATCTGTATTTCTTATGTACTGTGGTTAACAAGTACTTAGCTTACAAATCCATGGCTGTTATGATCTGGAAACTTATGTTCCCATTTCAGGTTTTGTATGGGCACCAACAATGGAGTCTTTCATTTCCCGGGTGTATTCTTTTGTTCACACTGCAGCAATCGGAAGGGAGAGATACGACATGACATAAGCAGAAGAGAGCAAAACCAAAGCTTGTGTGATCCTGAAGTTAATAAATTTAACCAAATTCCATTTTCCACACTTGGATATATCATAAATCAAAATCAAAGGACTTGGATAAAATAAAAACATTCCTCTACTAGCTATGCATGAAGAAATTATTTGGAGTTTTTTGCTGCCATTACATTGGCCAGCAACTCTGATGTTTAGCTCAGTTTTAGGGAAACATTTTGTAGCATTGCTTAAATAAACATTTCATGGTTCAGTCATCCAACCTATATGTTCACTTTAATTTCATTTAATTGTATCACAACCTTCAGGGATTTTTTTCTTCTTTTTTTCAAAATACCAGCACCTTTCTATTCTTAACTTTGAGAATTCTCATTTTTTTCTTAATACATCTAGCAGTTACACAAATATATCTTCTCTGTATTGCATACAGGAGCTCCTGAAGAGATGAATTATACCTGATATAGCTAGATGAACTGCAAAGGACGTAATTTTAATGACAGCCAAGGGAAGCTTTATTACTTGCCTGAACATTTAGACATCTGCTAGCTGCTGTAAAGGCTCAGGATAGATCTGAACAAGGTATTACTGGATGAAATTGTATGATTCTTCTTGTAAAGAAGGTCAGGAGAGGGAATCTGGAATGTCAGTTCCTGATTTAAATATTTATGAAGATAGAAGCAATTTATTCATTTCAGTCACTTTTATCTGCACCTGCTGAAGAGAGTGGATTGGATGCAAGAGAATAGTGAATATCTTTACTTGTGACAGCATAGTACTGCAGCGGAGAACTGAAGTTCTTAAGTACTGATAATATCCATTAACTTGATATGATATTGAAAGAGCCTGTTGCAAGACTAAAATACAGTCACATGTAAACAAAAGATCACCTTGGTCATGTTTTTCTTCTTCTAGATCATAATAAAAAGACTCTAATATAGAACCATGGGCCAAAATACATATAAAGCTACAGCAAGTTCCTGAAATGTGTGGAGCTTGAAGCAGGTGTGGGCAAAGGGCTGTCTATGTCATAGCCAAACCATTTTCTTAGGAGAAGTGGCCCTACTGACAATATTTCTGTAGAATTGTCATGGTTTAGGCCTGCCCCGCAGCCCACTCACTGCCCCCCCCACCTCCTCCCTCGGCTCCCGGAGGGATGGGGAAGAGA
>WYDI02017762.1:0-25909 GCA_009867235.2 Psittacus erithacus | reverse complement strand
AGTTAGAAACACAGCGCTGCACCAGCCACTAAGAAGGAGAAAAAATGACTGCTACTGCTGAACCCATGACACATGCAAAAGCTGCATTATGTTGAGATAGCTTTTTGTGCTTCAAAGGAATAATATACTTGTAAACAACCTTGACTGTCTTGGCACAATATACTAACAGGTTTTGGTTTTCTGTTTTTGCCCTTCACCACTTCCCTGTGTTCAGTTCTGGGCCCCTTGTTACAAGAGAGATATTGAGTTGCAGGATCAGGTCCAGGGCAACAAAGCTGGTGAAGGATCTGGAGCACAAGTCTTATGCGGAACTGCTGAGATAACTGGGTCTGGAGAAGAGAAGGCTCAGGAAGGACCTCATCTCCCTCTACAACTACCTGAAAGGAGGATGAAGAGAGGAGGTGGCTGGTCTCTTTTCCCAAGTAATAAGTAGATAGGACAAGAGGTAATGGCCTCAAGCTGCACCAGGGGAGGTTTAGATTGGATATTCAGAAAAATTTCTTCACCAAAAGGGTTTTCAAGCATTGCAAAAGGTTTCCCAGGGAGGTGGTGGAATCACCATCCCTAGAAGGTTTCAGAAACCATGTGGATGAGGCCCTTACTGACATGGCTCATTGGTGAACTTGGCAGTCCTGGATAGTGGTTGGACTTGATCTTAAAGGTCTTTTCCAACCTAGTTGATGCTGTGATTCTGTGAGCTGTACACAGGCTTCATCTATGCTCACAGCGTTTTTTAAATAGCTGTCCCAAAACCAGTGTAATTACCTTTAAGTTAATATAGGACTGTTGAGTGTAATGAAAATGTTGGTTGGAAACAAAAGGAAGACAATTTGGCTTGTACTTGTACTGGTTGAGATAGACAGCCTTAAATACTATAGACTTCCCTTAAATAGTTTAAAATAATCAAAGCATGTCAAGAAGTAGTAAAATAATTTAAAATACGTAAATTTAGGTAGTTTACATTTGTATGCATTTGTCTAATGCAAATGAGATCATTTAATCTGCTGCCTTTTAATGTATCTTTTAGCATGAGTTGTTTAGTCTGTGCTACATATAGGAGTTAGAAATAAGAAAACTCTATGTGGAGTGTCTGTTTTAAATCAGAGAATCATTCATTGGAGCAAATAGCATAATTTTACTTAAAAGGACCTTTGAAATATTACAAGAACATTTGATACTTCTTATGTCAGCCCTTTTGAAAAATGTTATGGTAATGGGCAGACAATACTCTGGTGAGGTTAAATTTGAATTTTCTTTATAAGCCATTTTTATTGGTATTAAATAACTTGTCCTTTTCAAATGGTGACACATTGAAAGTTCAAGAAGGACTTACATTTTGTAGAATAAGGTATTTTAAACCTGCTGAATTGTTTTTTTAGTGGGTTTCTAGATAACTTTTTGACCAAACTCTGAAAGTACATAGTTTTTCCATTCAAAATATACATTATTCAGAAAAAAGACAGAAGACTCATAATAATAGGTGTTTGTGTATGGAACTATTATATCTATTTTTAATAATTTATAGAAATATGCACAATTGTAGAATAGTAATTGATATGTTTATTTAATATATATGTTTTATTAAAGTATATGTACTATATATAAGATGTAAATTTATTATAAGGATTATATATCAGTAACTTTGTGACAAGAATGCTTTATGGGAGAGAGTATTTAAGACTACTTGGAAGTGTGGAAGTTCAGTTAAATAAGCCTTCATCCTCTCTCTGTAATGATGCAGTGAAAAAAAATCAAGGTTTAAATCTTAAAGACGAGCTTCTGATGCTGGCACCTCCTCATGTGAGTCCCTGGATCACTGTTCTTGTCTTCTCACTTTCCTTAATATGTTCCTCTTCTCTTACTCATTTGCTTGCAAGGACACCAGTGGGTTAAATTTCCATTCTTCACTCTTTTGTCTCCTACAGGAGATTTAGTACCTGTTGATTTGGGATACCGTGCGACTAGTGAAGGTCCCAGGGAAGATATGTTAAAAAACCATGCTTGACACTCTCAGCTACTGAGGATGAATAATGAACAGTGTTAGAACAAGACAACAGATGTTTGCTTTAGGAGGGCAGCAGTGATTTTGTAAAGAAAATGTGTTTTTCCAAAGGAAGTTACCGTAGGCTGTGGAAGCACTGCACTTCTTAGTGTTCCATATTATTTAAATTTTGGCAAGAATTCAGTAGCTAATGAGCATGCATTGATTTTTGTGTCATTTTTAGATCACTGCAAGGATAATTAAAAGTATAAATAACTTAGCCTTCCAGTATATAAAGAATATAGAGAAATCATCAACCATAATTTAGAATCGTTTTTAGAGTAAATCATTCTTTACAAGTAGTTATTTAATTTTGCAGGTTTGTCCTTTGTCTCAGTAAAGTCATCTGTCATTTATATCAGAGCCGTAGCTTGTGGAAAGGGCAGCTTTAACAACATTCAGTGAACTCAGAGAGTAGGGCTGAGCTTCTGTCAGCTTTTGTATCAGGTTCTTCAGCACAGCCTTGATTGAGCAAAACACTGAAGCCATAGCTAACACAGTAATCTCCTTCAAGGGTTTCACAGCATTTGGAGCCCTGAATGCAGGGCGCATTTACCTAAGTCATAACTAAGCATGTGAAATTAATCCAGTGCCTTGGTAGCAATACTGAGTAGTGGTCTGAGTAAGAGCTTTTTGATTTTCCAGTTTTGATCTCTGCAGACTACACTAGGTTCATGTATTTATAGAAATAGCCTTGTAGATCAGAGGTGGTGATGGGGGTGTTCTGAAAAGGAAAAAAGGGCTTAGCCATTCCTCTTCAAACACAGACTTACTTTGTTGCTGACACAGTTCCATTTTGAAGTGCATCTCATGCATGGTGGAAGGTGATTACTGCTGATGAATGGCTTTGACACTGATGGAAACAGCTTCTTTTGAAAGAAATTCAGTCAAATGAGAAGTCTGGTCCAGTTTTTTCAAAGCTTTGAGAGAATCTTTATAGATTTTTCCTGGTTTTGAAATACAAAGACTTCTCTTGCTTCACTGACATGCTGTGAATATTATGGTTTTTGCAAATTCAGGACATTATGGGTGGGTACCGTGAGCTGATGAATGACTGTGTCTGTTCGCTAGTACTTAAGTAATTATGAAGTAAATGTATTTCATGATTTTGGTGTCTTAAACCTTACTCGTTTAAGTAAGTTGGTATGTTTACTCGTATTTTAAATGTTACTCTGACTTAGGTAGGCATTTTAACAATTCATTTGAATCATAATGAGCAGTGGAGAAATACCATTCTCTGATGTACACTGAATCAAATGTGTTTATCTGAAAACATTGTGATCAATTACTTCTGCTGGAGGAGTAATTGTCTTAGTCTTCTATGAGTAATTGTTTTCAAGTTTTGCTCATCTCTGCTTTCAGAATTAATTGGTTAAATATCAGATAACATTTGCCTTTTTTTTTTTTAATAGAAATCCGAATTTCCCTGAATTTCCCATTATCATCAGCTTTGAAAATACCGCTTCATTTTTTAAAACATCTTTCACATATTGCTGTAAAAATTTCACTTACTGATTATGGGAATGTGACAATCATATCATACTCTAAATTTCTCTTTTGAACAACCTGTTCCATAGAGAAAGCATTGAAAAGGACAAAGGGGAAGATAGTTTCGGCCTTTAATCTTTATTTCTTACTTGTTTTGAATGCTCCCTTCTGACAGTTTACCATATAGCACATAATTATTTCCTATCAGTATCTAGCACAGTAGCCAAGTATCTTCCCCCTTGAGTAGAATTTTACTCTGTTCACTTTCTGTACTACTTTAATTCAGTTCTGAAATGTCTGCCAGAAATACATTAAGCGGCTTGATTAGCATTCATCATATGTGATTCTGTCTCAAAATGAAAGTTATATGAAAGTTTTAATTATATCTTTTAATCTTATGTCTGTTTGTTGTCTTTTCATGGATGAGACTGCTGTATATCTTGTAGATGGAACAAAGGGGGTTGTTGGAGGTGTCACTTTAATCTGCAGAGGCTGCATTTCAAGTTTTGTTAACACTGAGAAGAGCTCTGACTCTTGGTCTTACTGGAGATCAGTTCCATTATCACCAGCCCTTCTTCCTGCCCCAAAACTTAAGAGGTTTTCTTTTCCAGTTGTCGTAAACCCACATAATTGTGTAGAAGCATCAAGTCTTTCAATTGGGCTTGCTCATTAGGGAGTATGGTAAGCTGTGAAGAACATGTTTACTTCGCTTATAGTAATTGGTTTTGCTAGATAGAAATGTCATATTATTGAGTTTATGCTCATATTGTGCTAGGTAAACATCAATTGATGTTTATGCTCATATTGTCGCTAGCTAAACGTCTGTTGCTGAGCTCTGTCAGCAGCGTTTCTCAATGTAGTCACTAACGTGGATTTCTTCTCACTATTCGGACACTGATTCTCAGGAAAAGATGAAACTTCTTAAGAAAATTTGGTTGAAATAGGCTAAGAGATTTAAAAGTTCTGGGAAAGGGAGTGGGGTAAAGAAAAGAGGGAGAAAATGGGAAGGATGGAGTGACAGACAGGATGCTTAAAGTGATTTGGGTTTTCCTGTTGGTGAGGTCACTGGCAGGCAAAACTGGATGATGATGATTTACAGAGGTGGATTTAATGTACTGTGAAAAAAATCACTCTGACGTCCTTTTCCTAACTCAGAGCATGCTCCTAGTTTGGACCATTTTACTGAGTATGTTTTACTACATCTTACTGTTTTAATGCCTGGTTTCTAAAGCTGACTCACATCTTCCTCAAACACTGTCAAGGTCAGTATGTAGTGGTGAGATTTTACTTGTCATAAAGTCAGTCCAAAGTAGATGCAGTTTTGTGCCCTGCTATGACTTAGGGAACTTGTGTAGAATTAATGAATTTTATTTGATACTGAGGGTCATAAATTTTTTGTCAGACTGAGAAGTCCAGAATCTCAAAGCTTCTTTGCAGTCTGGAAAAGTTGAATGTTTGCAGAAGGAAGAACATAAAATAGCATTATTTCTCTTGTTAACCTTAACTCCCTCCAGGTAATGTCTCACCTCCCTCTTACTCCTTTCAGCCAGCATGGCAAGCTGTAGTGTGCTCTCTGGGAATTATGCTGACTTCTGCCTTTACTCACAAAAGGAGCAGATTTGGCCCAGCCCATTTTCTCTCAAGGGAAGGTTAGAAGCACTAATTCATTGCTGAGTAAAGGTATTAAGGAGCAGGGGAGTAAAGCAAATGCATGCAAAGTCCTGTTTGCATCCAAAGTTACCAAATGCACATCTGAGTCCTGCTGGTTTCTTACCTGTCATTTTTTCCTCAGCCCTTCCAAAAACTCCTTCTGACAATTTGTCCTGTCTTGGTATCAAATTGGATTTTTCTTTTTACAAGGTCGGGAGAGCAAAACACATTTATTTTCATGGCTGAGGAACTCTCAGCCAGCTCAGGCTGCTGGCATTTGGAATTGGGCTGGGAGGAAGCCCTGAGCTGATGGACTGAGTTGTCCTCCATGGGTGCTCACTCTCCTGAGGAGCGCTATTAGCCAGTCTGGCTTTCTCAATGAACATAAGCACGTAGTCTCCTCACCTGCACTGGAATTGAGACAATTCTCCCTATGCAAAAAAAGTTTTGTGATACTAAGGTGAAAAAACAGGGGGGGTGTGTGTGTTTTGTTTTGCCTTTTTTTTAAGCATAGACGTTTTTCTCCTTCTTCTACAATGATTATGGAAAAATGCTCCCAAGAGTAATAGGGATAAATAAGAACAAAGAGGAATGATCTAATAAGGCAGTGACTTCCCACAACCACTTGTGTTAAATGCTGTGAAATAACAAGTCCTAATGACTAATTCCTAACATGAGTGTTCCTGGAGCAGTAAGTGCTAGGACACACATGGTTTGTTTATAATAAGAGAATACACTGGCATTGTTCCAGGAAATACTAATAACTAATCCATTAATAAACAAGAATTGCAATATAATTAGATGTCTTTATGCAAACAGCCTTGCCCCAGATAAACACACACACACAAAAAAGCCCTTGTGCAGTCTCAGGGCTGGACGGTTTGGACTTGAAAATAAGGAGGCAGCTCCAAAAAACCCTCAAGTCAAAGCACAAGAATAGATTCAAGGTACTAAAATAATTTGTGATGTTTTGAGTGTTGCTTGGAGTTCTGAAAAGTTTCTTTACAGAGAGGGTGTTAATCTGTGAAAACACCTCCCCAAGATCCAGAATCTTAGGATGTCACCTTCAGTCTCCAAAGTCTCTAGCTGTGTTTGAAACCTGCACAGTGCTTTGTTAGACTTGCTGATCTCTGAAAAATGGAAAGCCTCAATTTTCTTAGCTTCACCTCAGTTTGCCTGTATCACCAGAGTCTAAAAAATGTAGAAGAAAGACCTAGGAAAGAACATATATATTCTAATTATGTGTAGAAATGAAGTTACCAAATGATACTGAAATATGAAACTCAATTCTGGATTATAGTTAACAAGACTCCTTGGTTACTGACTGCTCAGTGCTCATCATCTAGAGCTAGGTGCTCCATGAGCATTTACAGAATCCCTGGACCAGCCAGGGCTGTCTTTTCTGGACTTGTCCAGTTGCAGTCTTTTAAAAGAATCCTGTTTCCTTTCAATACAGACAAAGTATGTGATTTAACTGTAGTACCTTTCAGTAGTGAAAATACTCCATATGTCTTCTAAACTGCTCACCTTCCTATCCTAGCAGATAGGGATTTTTTTTTTGTGCTACCTTTAAACAGATTTTGCAGATCCATGTAGCGCAGTATAAGTGTCCAGTGACATACTACATTTTTGAAGGCTGTTAGCTGTTAATGTGTGGCAGGTTTTGGCCTCTGTCGTTTGGTATGGTCTCAGCCATATGTGGAGGCCTTAAATGATGCACTGGCATTAGAAGTACCAGAGGGTGCCTCGCCCAGACTGCTTTTCTCCTTATCATGTACAGTTTAGACCCCTTTATGTCAAAGTGACCCACTCACTCCAGTGAGGGTTGAGAAAAGACATGGTACATTTGGTAATTTAGAAGTGATATAATTATCTTTGGTTTTGATTTTGGATAAAAAATTAAGAATGAGAGAAAGCACTCTTTGTTTTAGGGAGATGGAAGCCCCTTGTGCGTGTTATGGGCCTTGCTTCTGTATATTGAAGCAGAAACGGATTCTTACATACCCATAGGTAAATGAGGAAGGAGGAAAAAAATGTAAAGATTAGAAAAAACCAGTTAAAATTCAATATGCCGAATGGAGGTAACAAAGTGAAAATACACCCATTCTTTGAAGAAAG
The DNA here is from genome assembly GCA_009867235.2 of Psittacus erithacus. Taxonomy (NCBI): domain Eukaryota; kingdom Metazoa; phylum Chordata; class Aves; order Psittaciformes; family Psittacidae; genus Psittacus; species Psittacus erithacus. The sequence continues at coordinate 18,612 of WYDI02017762.1, read as the reverse complement.
ATGCATAAATCATGCTATGTATATCTTCTAGAATATGCCAAGAAGGTACTATGAAGAGTCAATAATGGAAACATATGTACAAAACCTGTGTATGCAAGCCTGTATCTAAGAAGTAGAGCTTTATAGAGAATCTGTGGTTTTGCGAAACCTGAATGAGAACCATCTAGAAGGACCCAAATATTGTGAAGAGAATATTTGCTCAGTTTTCACCATGCTGAATGTTAGAGTGATGCCTGCTCTTCTGGCTGCTTAATAAAAAAATGCGCCTATTTCTAGGTAGGACATTAAAACAGGCTGATATGTTCACAAGCGGCAGTTAAGTCAGATTAATATCTTTCCAGAAGAGCTGGAGGAATTTAAAAGTGAAAGCTGATGGTAAAATTATTTATTGAAATTGCAAAGTCTTGGACATGGAAGGCAAGCCCTGTCTTCCAAAGTGATGCTCTCAGATCTGCTGAGAATAATCAGCATCTGTCTTGCTCTGAAGTATCTGATATTAGCTGCTCAGATAAAATAATTAAATTAGCTGGATCACTGATCAGTCTGATAGTTCGTGCATTAAGGAAGAAACAAGCCTGAACAATAGGAAGTGGAACATTCTTGTGTTTTGAGTTAATCTTGTTTAACTAATCTTGTTTTTCAGCATGTGGTAGCAGGAACAGTTTATAGAAATGTGCTTTCAGAATGTTTTTATGACTAGCTCCAGAAATATTAATTCTTTTATCTATCTAAAGCAGAAAGCCATATAAAATGAACTGGGATTGAGTTTTTGCTTGCTGTTGACTGTTAGTAAGATTCCAGTGAGAGCATCATAAACATCAATTTTGAAAGTCACACCTGACCTTGTGGCTTTTCAGAAATGAAAGGACATTCTTCTTTCTAGAAACAAAATTAAAAACAGAGGCATTATGTTCTATGTAGAATGTTTTATATGTAAAAGCAGTGTCTGATGGGAAATTGCTAGTGGTAGATGAAATTTTGTTCAGAAATAATCAAACTCTGAATTAGAAACATGATTGGATTGCTCTAATACCTGCTGGGCTTTCCTTCTGCAGTATATATCTTTTTCTAAGATTGGTGCTATGGATAAGGTACTCTAAATGCATCTGATGTTTTGGGTAAAACACACCAATCTGTGACTTTCGCAGGGAAAATGCGAAGAGAATCTTTTATCACACTACTATCATATGTTCTAATATTTATTTGAAACTTGGGGTAGAGATATGTTTTAAGATAATGAAAAAGTTGTTGGTTTTGTTTTCATGTTGTTTTTTTTTTTTAACTTTATAGGCTTGCTGATGCATGGGAAAATGATATTGGAGTTCATCCTTTAAAGTTTCCATCAGAAACATGTTTGGAATTACTGCTGATACTGCATTTGAGTACCACCTCTCTGCCACCTTCCCTTCGATGCATGAACTCTTTTCAGGTGAGGAACAGCTGCTATTTCAATATAAAGGTGTTACTTCTAGGAAAAGAGAAAGATCCCTGGGGCTCATAAACCTCTTCAGAGTAAAGGTTTGTCTTCTGTATTTGCATTACTCTCCATTATAGTAAATAAAGGAATGACAAACTTCTTGTAGTGTTCAGTTTCTTTCAATCGTATTAAATGTAGACCACGGCAGGAAATGTCACTGGATTTTTAAACAGTGAATCGCTGTTTAAATTAAATTAGATGTTTAAAGAAGTTTCATAAAACTTAGGCTGGAATAGATAGAATCATTATACAAAATCTTGTTGGCTTAAAAAAAAAAAATCCTCCACTAGAAATAAAGATTTCCTGTGGCGAACTCCTGTAAAATTAGGAATGAATCATTCACAGTTTTGTCCAGTGCTCTTCTGTGTGTTACGGCTGAAGTTCTCAGCAGTCAGAGAATTTCTCCCAAGAAAACATTGTTGCACGCATGTTAAATTGTGATTTGTGTTTATCATGTGTCTGAAGATGTTCGATTTTTACAAATGAAATACACAGACATCTCAATTCATGATGATATGCTATAACAACTCAACCTTTTTATGGTGCTTCTGTCTTCCCTTGTAGTTACATATTCCATCAGTTGTGTACTGATGTAAATTTAAAGCTATTGAGCGGTACGCAGACCTGAAACTGTGTTTGACAGCTACAGAAAAATTGTCATCTTAGTGGGACTGAGTGTCCTAAACGGTTTATAGCACAAAATCTGTTAGCTTCTATTTTTCCATACTCCTGCTTAAGACACATTTAATTAGTGTCCCTGAAGTATATTTACGAAAAATTATCTTATTGTAGAATTTTTGAGCCAAAATCAAGTAATTGATTTAATAGAGTTACACTGATGTACAACTGCTGAAAAGATGCCAAGATGTTAGGAAATAAGTACGGACCTGCATCATGTGCTGCCTTAGCATCTTGTGAGCTTGGGAACAGGGAATCTGTGTATGGTGAACTCTTGGCAGCGGCCATTGATCGTTTTGACATGATACTTTGATATCCACGGTCAGAATTGTTACTGGGTTGTACATTCAGAGGCCATAAAATTGAAGAATCACTTGGATGCTGGCAGAATGAGATCACAAAAATTACAGATTTCTAGGACTGGCCAGTCCAAGTTGTCAGCCTTTCCTGTTAAGAAGTGAGCATCTTGATTGTTTAATCCGGGAGAGTGTACTCCTTGTTCATTACATTGCCAGTTATCTGTGGTAAAGTTTTCTCTTCTTTACCTACGATAGGATAGCACACACTGAGGTTGTATGTCCTATCTTGTTTCTGTTCATACTCAGTCCCAGGTTGTACAATAAGGCTTTCCTTTGATTTGTATATCTGGGTAGAGATAAGAAATGATAAACGACTGTCAGCTGCTCAAGATATGAATCGGTACATTCAGGAACGGTTTTACTTCAGAGTACACAAAACACCAGGCTTTTCTTTTTCCTTGTCATTCTCTCCATGATTGTGCTTGATTACTCCTGGGTCATTTTAGCTTCATGAGCCTGTCTCTGGAAATGAGCTGTTGCCATAGAGGCCCACCATGCGTGGCCTGGAAGCAAGTCAGGGGTAGGATTCTGTCATTTGTGGGCCATGAAGTTCCCATGCATCCCCTGGAGATCCTCTGACGCAGCCTTTCAAACTCAAATTTCAGTGGAACAGCTGAAAGGAAACATCACAGTGCTTTGCTGAACTGACATACTGTGTGGGGCAGCTTCCAGGCTTCCAGCACTGGCCTGTGCAGGTCTTGGATTGCCTGCCTGTATGGCAAAGTAGGTAATGTCACAATGTCCGCTTCTGGCTGCGAACATGTTTTCAGGCTAAAGAGACTACATTTTGAGCTGATTCCCAGTGTCTGTGCTTTCATAGCAGCACAAAAGGCAAAAATTCCTTTCTGAAAAGCACAAGGTCTGAAGCCCACTCTGCTAAGGGAATGTTATATTTTGCCAAGTGGGAGGAAAGGAGAATGGCTGTTTTGATAAACTTCTGGCTCCAGCTTTCACTTCTCCTTGCCAGACAGTCAATATCACAAAGTGTTTGTCCTGGAGGGCAAACACTGTCCAGGAAAATATTGTTTTATTTATTTTTGTCCTTACAAGCCTTGTTTGGATCTCACCATGTGAATTCATGAAGCAGAAACAAAGTTTGCCCAAGCTTTTCACTGATGCTTTACAATGATCTGTCAGCCTTATCAGTTTGTTGTTTGGGTTTTTTCTTGGCTTATTTCTTTGTACTCATGTTCACTTTCTATGCAGCAAATATTAGAATTACGTGTCCTAGTTTTTTGTTATTTTTCTTAGAAAAAGTTGCCAAGGTCTGTGGAGAGCCTGAATAATGATACTAAGTTGTGCTGTTGCCTGAGCATAAGATGCGTCTGGATCCAAAATACTGAAGATTGTGAGTCAAACAGAGAATAATAAAAGGCCACTAATTGAAAACTGATATTTCATGTGTCTTAATGGAGTCATTGCAAAATGGCAAAAACTGTTTTTATTTTGTGGTAGACCTAGACCTGACAGTAGTCTAGAAAAAAACTAAAACATTTTAATTCTATATTACAATAATGCTTGTATTTGAACTGAAAACAATTGCAGAGTTTCCCATTATCCAAACGTGGCAGTCTTGTCCAGCAGGAGGCCAGGCTCTCAGAGCTGAATGCTGGCATCTGAATGCTAGGGGAATTAGAAGGAAAATGACCCCAGAAAGTGCACAGTTCTCTTCTTTCATAAGTGTTCCTACTGTTGGACACATGGTGTAGAGCTAAATGGACCACTAGATTCCACTGACACTTTGATTTGTGTTTTGATACAGTATTTGAAAATGCATCTAACAGGCAGCTGTATATATACTGATCTAAAAATTAAGTTTAACTCCTGATACCATATCAGTATAACTTTAAAAATTCCAATTGTTTTTACTGAGGTGGCCAAAAATGATCCTGCCACACTCCTGTGTTTTTTGAGACTGTATTTACCCTCCCTCCCTATTATATTACAATATTGCAGATTTGACAAGCCAGAGTTTTAGTTGGTATATATATGGACTGCATGGTGTTTAGATTGTAAAAAGCACACAAAAGAAATGTGCTTAGTTGCTAATCATCTCTGTAATAAACTCTGTTCTGCTTCATGGTCTAGAAGTGCTCTCTGAGACTAGCTTAGCAGACACTGTATCTGTGCTGAGATATAAATTACATTTTATTTTCCAGCGGTGTGCTACTGCTTAGTAACATAATATTTGAAATCACTTTTCAATTTCATTTTGACCCTGTGAAAATCTTTCAGTGTGATTTATGTTCCTGGAGGAGCCTGGAAGAGAGGAGGAGCAGCTGACTATATTACATAGCTCTTCTGAGTTTAAGGTGCTCACTGCAGCCAGCTTTAAAGCTTCCCAGACTGCTGATCGTTGGTACTAGATTGTCTTCAGCTCATCTCTCATTTTACCTGTGCAGTTACACTGATGTCGTTCTGGTGTACTGTAGAGCATTAAATCTCTGCAAGCCTGAGCCTGGAAACTCTGAGGGACCAAAGTGGATAGACTAATTCTTGCTTGTTGATGGCTGGCCCGGGATTTACTGGAGGGCATGGATTTGCAGCCCTGACTTGAGCCTCCCCAATCTTGTAATTCTTCACCCTGTACTAAGGGTGTCTCAGACCAAGGGAATAGGGTTGACTGAGGCACTTGATATTTATCCTGTAGCAATGCAGAAACCTGTAAGAAGGGAGAGAGGAGTTCACTACTAGAAAAGATTAAAATATTTTTTAGCTTGCCTTTGCTATGAGCATTGTTTTGTTGCTCTCTCTTTAGTTTCATTACACTGCACAGAAAGCTCTGTTACCTAATTATATTCTTCATCTGCCTGACTCTCCACCCACCTGAGCTGTCAGTCCTTTGCTTTAGCAACAGTTGGGCTTGACTTTGTGTATTATTCTTAATACTTGCAAGCACTTGTAGCTAGTACCCACTTGAGTTATCATGTACTTTATCACTGAACTGGTCAGCTGCTGCTCCTCAACGCAGTTAGTTGGTATTTTAGAGCCTACAACACAGAACAGTTAACACAGGCAGATGCTTTAAAGTGACAGGTAATCTCTGCTGTGTTTTGTTAACCTTATCTCGTCTTTCTTTGAATTCAAGCACAGTGAACAGAAAATGTCTTGGATATTGAATTCTTATGATGATATATGGGGCTCTTCTGCACATTCTCTCTCACTGCCGTTACTGTGGGAAACCAGGCATATTTACTTCCCGTATCAAGGCACCGTTCATAATGCCACAGACTGTAACAAGAGTTCTCAGAGTTAAATAGGGGTTTTGTTTTTACTTTTAGAGTTGTATGAAATTGAAAGAAGATTGTGATTAGGAACTGCTGAGCAGTTTCAAAATTCCAGTTGAACTAGTCCTTGTGTTCTTTGGTGCTGCACCTGATGCCACCTCATGCATGCTGTCCGCTTTGGTTAAGAGAAGCAGAACAGATGTTTAAGAAAAAAAACCAAAAAGTGCTCATTCTGTTGTTGCAGTAAGCATTCCTAGAGGTGTCTGTGAAGAAAAAACTCATTTGCAGTTACTTTGCTTCCAAAAAATGAGAGGAAAAAAGAAGGTTTCTCGTAGAGCAGCAAGGCAAGTTCTCTTATCATTCCTAGGAGCGACAGGTTTATATATACAAAGTAGCAAGTTGCTCAGAAAACGTAAGACTGAGTAAATACAGTATTTATTCTAGTTTAATGACGTGTGTGTGTGTATCAAAAGTATTCAAAAGACTCAGGGAAGGCATAATACAAAATTCCTGCTGTCTTTCAGGTCTGTGCTGGTCTGAACTAAAGTGTGCCTTGATACTCATTTTTTTTTAATATTGATACTTTTGGGGTTTATGTGTGCATATGTTTTTGTATATATACATATATATATAAAGTACTTTCAAACTTGTTTATTGCAAAAAGAGGTTAGCTGTAGAGGACACTTGCAGATGTAGGTGTGTTTTCTGATAATCCTTTTTGAAGCAAACAGCTGAGTAAAATTTAGAAAAATCTGCTCAGCTCCTCCTTTTGTTTCTGTTCTGGACATTTGGAGCTGGAGAAGTCACGCAGATTCTTTTAGGTTGGACTGCACTCCTTTGGAGCGCTGTCAAACAACAGCAAAGACAGGAGGAAGAGCTACTTTGGTTCAAAGTGATTTGAGAAATAGTGATATAAGAAATGAAAATATCAAGAGGGAGCAAATGGCTTTCAAAATGTTGTCTTTTATTAAACTATCCCAGAAAAGAAAAATAATTGAATCCATTTATGAGTGAAATAACACATTTTCAAACATTTTTTAAGATGACGCTCTGTATTACTTGCTCACTGAGCATCACAAAATGAATCATAGATTTTAATATGTATATTCTGTAATATGTTTGAGACAATGGCTGAGTTCCATTTAGGATTTTTTTTTTTTCTTACAGTTAGGGATGTTATTAGTATTTCTCTGAAGCTTGTGGACTTCTTAAGTCTCCGAAACTTCTGACTGAACACTGACAGTAATATGGAGAAACCACTACAAATACTTTGCAGTCTCTGTTGAAATACAGTAATTTTCCATTTGTTTAATTTTATATTTGTTTCTCTTAACTGACCTATTTTACAAAATGTAAACTACAGTGAGGAAACGAGGTGTAGTTAGTGTCAGCCTCTTTTGGCTGCTCCCATTTCCCCCAAATTAAAGGTGTTCTGATTTTTGCAGATTAGTATGAAAGTGCCTGCTATGCGCATTTTTCTAGTTTTAACTAACATGGATAGGTTCCCAGGATGACATAGGATGGGTTAATTTTCTGGTTTATTGTGATAATTATGTGGAAATTTTTGTTTGATTTCAAACAATTTATATTAAATAGGAAATAAGTACCCAAGCCTCATATAAGAAAGCAGTTGTAGTTTTCTAAACTATGCATACAAATATTTCATTGACTAAAATAGAAGAAGTTGTAACATGTATATTTTGGGGTCTTAATTGTGTTAGTCTGCATTTGTTAAAAGTCATAATAAAGCTATTCAAACACTGCAGAATAATTTGAAAAAAAATATGGAATTATATTGGAACAAATACCGATAACAGCAAATGATATTAAGCGAGTTAGTGTTTCAAAGGCAAACCTAAATACATCTTTGCAGAACGATAGAGATGTCTTGGTTCACTTAAGAGATTTTCTTATTTTTCTTGTCTGCTATTTAATTCTTCTATATAAGTTGGATTTTTATTGTGCCGTTTAGGTTTTCTTACTTTGTGTTCACTGTAAGCTATCTTCTCTTAAAAGTATCTCTAGAGTGGTTGGTTGTATTTCTTGAACTATGAGACTTACAGAATCCACTTACAGAATCATAGAATCGTGGAGTCATTTAGGTTGGAAAAGAACTTTAAGAGTCCTCTTGAGCCTTTAAGAATGGGAATAATTATTTTGTATTTTATTATAATTAATATTTTTAAGTCTTTGTTAAACCTGTGCTAAAAATGTTTCATGCTACTGATTCGGAAAACTTATATTGAGTTTCCCACTGGGTCACATCCTCCTTTGGGCACATACCCTTGCTCCAGCATGGAGTCCTCCATGGGCTGCTGGGACACAGCCTGCCTCACCAGGGCCTGTGACAGGGCTGCAGGGAAATCTGCTCTGGTGCCTGGAGCGCTTCTTCCCTCCTTCTTCACTGATACTGGAGTCTACAGAGCTGGTTTTCACCCATATTCTCACTCCCCTCTCCTGGCTGCTGTTGTACAAAAGTGTTTTCCCCTTCTTAAATATGTTACCACAGAGGTGCTGCCACCATTGCTGATGGGCTCAGCCTTGGCCAGTGGTGCCTTGGAGCCATTTGGCATTGGCTCCATCAGACATGGGGGAAACTTCCAGCAGCTTCTCACAGAAGCCCCCCTGTAGCCCCCCTGCTACCAAAGCAGTCATTTGCTATTAAAATGTGAATGTACAATTGATTGGAGAAATCCAGTTTATATAGTCTAGTGTAGTCCATGTTATTAACCGCTTGAAAGAGGTGAAGACAGAACTAATTAGGGATGAAAATGCCTGAGTAATACAACTCATTTTATATCCTTTTTGCTTCTATTGTAAACGTTTTGCTTTTCCTAAGTAATTTTGAAATCTAAAAGTGTAGTTGTTGCATCCTAATTATCCAGTACTTGTGTCTATAATGTGCTTTTAAACACAGACTGAGAGTTTGCATTCTTTATCAACAGGCACCACACTGTGAGTCTGTTATGGAAAGAAGCCAGATAAATACCCATGTTTTATGTACCTGAATATATACATAAAGAAGAGTCTTGAGAGAGGCATGATACGCTTTTAGAACAAAAATTTCTGTTTATTAATTGAGGCTGCTGCCTTTTATGACTGACTAACAGAAGAAATATTTAGCCTTTTGCACAACCAAATAATGCTGTTCAAAATGGGTTTTAGGTAATTTATTTAGCAGCTCTTTAGGGCTGCTTCCCTCCAAAACCTTTGTTTCTCTAAGTTAGACTTAGCTCTATCCTGGTAATATTTTATAGGCTGACTCATGTAAGCAGTAAGTTTCAACCTCCAAGCCAACAAAGTACAGAAATCTGGTTATCAGCTGCATAAAGCTAGATGTTGCTTTGAAAATAATACTAAGTCATTGGATATCAATGATTCTATAATGGAAAATTTTCATTAAGGTTTCTGTTGTTATGCTGTGTGCTTTGTGAATGAGTGTTGCTATGTAAGGCAGGCTATGATGCTGTTTATGTCCATTAAGAGTCTGGATGGAAGCTTTGAAGCTACTTATGAAGTCCAGAAAGCTCTGCAGAAAAAGAGACGTATTTGTGAGGCTGCTTCACAGGTTTACAGGTGGTTTAAAAATGGATGGATTCAACCCTACTGGATTTCAGCTGTAGGCTGGAGTAAGTATGATGTTATCACAGACTGCAAAATTTTGAGGGATTCTAAAGGAAGATGTCACTGAATTCTAGCATTGTATTAGCAGATGTGGCAGCTTGCCAAGGCACTTAGAGCAGCTCAAGAGTGTTATGTGTTAAAGAGTTGGAAGCAGTAATGATATCTTCAAGGAGACAAATGGACAAATATACAGAAGTCTGCAAAGCCAGAGCATAATAATTGAATCGATGACTTGACTATGATAAAGTGCATGGTGGATGAAAAGGAAGAGGGTTGTTAAGTTCTCCTTTTTTTATTGTCAGTTGAAAATGAGTCTGGAATGGATCTTTTAGTGAAGTCGTCAGTAATGCCTCCAGTGAGAAACATACAATTTGCCTTCCCTTAGAAATAGAAGTCCATCATTCTGATGCAATGTCAGTGAAGAGAGCAGTGTGCTCTAAATCTCTGTGCTTAAATCATAGGTCTTTGATCTGTGGGGGGAATGGCTAATGACAAATGGTAGTGCTTGAAAGCTCTTGCTTGTTAAGGAAGAAAACTTTAGGTTTGGATTTTAGGAAAGCTAGAATAGGCAGAAGCACTACATGGGAAACTGGTCAGATCACTGTCTGCCCAGAGGCAGGGGAAGACCTGAAGGGAAGTGTAAAACATAAGGTGGACTAGATACTCTTGCAATAGGTGGTGCTGTTCCCATTGACAGGCACCAGCACAATTCTGACTATAAGAAGGGGAGGATTATTTCCATCATCTCTAAGTTGCTTGCTGTTTTGACCATTAAAAATTATCACTTGTGTGAATATTTGTACTATAGCTCCACTATGTTCTACACATGGGTGTGTGAAGAGGTATCTCAGTGTATACATTTTATAGTGCTCCTAAAATAAGATTTGGAATACTGCTACAGGAAGAAGAGAAGGGCAGAAGGGTGTGTAAGCATTAACAAAACCTACCAAAATACGGCAACCATTTCGCCTTCAACAAAAAACTGTTACGCCTTGAGGTGAAACCTGGCAACCATTTAACAATATATAGAAAGACTTGCAGGAATCAGAAGATGCCATAGCCAAGTGAGATCACAGGGAGTGTTGGGTGGGCAGAATGTGATTGCTGTTTGGATTTTTGCCAGGCATTCTGGTTAATGTTTCTTTACCTCCTGGAAGCTTGACAAGTAAAATAGGAAGTGATTCTGCCTTATGGAAAAAAATATAAAGATATTAATCCCATATCGCTAACATAAAATATAAAAGCATAGTGTATAGAGAAAGAGACTATTTTAAAATGCCATTTCCCAGACTTCATTATTTTTGTGAGCTGTGGCATTGTGAATTGCTGAAATAGATCAGGGAGCTATATTCCTTCTGTTGCTTTTAGTGAACTTGAAATTTAGAAGGAAAATAGAAGAAAACAGAGTATTAAGCACCTTGAGTACATGAAAAAGGATCTTGTCTCACACTTGTACAAGTGAAGATGTTAGTTAAATCTTACTGACCGTTTTGGCTGATCAGTCCACTTCCAGGTTCTTCCAGAATGCGTGGTTTTCCCAAATATGATCCTGAAAATGACTTAGCATTGTACTGTTCAGATGTTCTCTCTTTCTGTGACTGGTACCACTGACCCTTGTTCTGATTCTTATCAGTAACTATTTGTCTGTATAATTCAGTTTTAAATAGAATTTTTTCTTGCTGTTGATGCCCCAGTCCTTAACACATTTTCTATTTTCATTTGTAGATATCCCACAAAATTAACAAAAGGCTATCATTGTATAATGGGGGGTGACTAGCTAATACATTCCTTTTTTAACTCACCAGAGAGCCTGCTGCTTACTCTTTATTTCATGTTTTCATACAAAGTCTATGCCATTCATCATCTGACAGCTTTTCAGAAATTAAATTCTAGGACTATCTTGTTTTCCTCTCTGTTGATCTCTGGATCTCTGGGTTTTCTGCTGTGATAGGTTTCCATGTCATGTTCTCTTTTCTATTAGATAACAATTTACTTTTTAGTTTAATTTACTTAATTTTACTTAATTCTGTACCAGGTATGAGCAGATAGCCCTGTAAATCTCTTACACCTTTTCACTGGTTAGAAACTAACTTTTAGTACTTGCAGTTATCTAATTGCATATGCTTCTCTTCAGGTAAGGTGGAAAAACTGAGACAATAGGGAACAATAGGGCTTTATATCCTTCTTTGTAACAAAGTAGAATTAACTTTACCTCTTGGTTGTTTTTTTTAAAAAAAAAAAAACAAACTACTAAACACACAGAAACCTTCATATTTCAGGTTACATTCTCTACTTGCACAGAAAGGAAATACATTTGCAGTGTATTTTTATAGGGTGGTCACTAGCGATTAGTTGAATTAATATCCTGGGGATATATTCCGCTAAGTGGCTGCTTTCTCTATTTTAAGGTGATGTTTAGAATGTGACAAAATACTGTCTGTATAACTTAACTGTATTCTTTTCTGTAAGGTTTTACTTGCCTCTTCCACTTTTTATTTTCTATCCGTTTTTGCCCTCTCATGTATTGTTCGTTCTAAAATCCTAGTACTAGTGAACAAGCGTAAGATTTTTTTTCAGTCTGAAATGTTCAACCTAGAATTCTTTGAGAAGTTCAAGAGCAGGTAAACTTAAATCTTGTGACACCCCCTGTTATAGCTAATAAATCTTCGCGGATATAAATTTAACCATTTAAGTAAATATGAATTTTAGATTTCTCTGCCTACATGCTGTTGCTATTCGAGAGCTGGAATTGAAGTACTCCACTGCTCCAGCAGTGTACTGCTGCTCCGAATTCTCTTACGAGGAGCTAGGATACTGCTGAGGCCAGAATTTGACAAGATTTGAAATTAAATGAGACTTTGAGGTATGTGAGTAAGAAATGCTGAGCTATATGGCTTAATGCTAACATCAAGTTTGAAAGAGCTATTGAATCTTATTCTATGGTTTTTTAAGCCACTCCCACATGAGGCATCTGGGAGGAGACCGTTATCCCATTTGCCTGGTTTTTGGAGCATCTACTGAGGCCTTTAGCATTCAGCAACACCAGATTTAGGTGAAGCAGAGCTCAAATTCCACCTGGAAATTACTGTGCTCTTATGATTTAGTTAAAATGAACTGTCAGAAGTGAGATATTGTTTACATATTAAGTACAGCACAGAAGCTGAAGAAAACCCTGGTGACACTTATTAGCTAATCATTTCATGTCAGACAGGAATGTCAAGGCAAAGCATGCATTCCTAATACAAAACGATGCAGAAGTCAAGTGTGGCTCTTTTACAACAGTACTGATAACTGGCTTTTAAAGTGCAGATGCTTACACCTGAGAATGTCACTGTTGGATTATACTCCTTCCCCAGCCTGCACTCAGATAATTTACAAAACAGCTGAGTGCCTTATTTTTAATCTTCCAAAATAATTCTCAGAACAATACAGAATATGTTTTTACAGCAGGGAATCATCTTGAAGAAGATACAAGTGACAGGAAAAAGAATTTCCTGTAAAGAAATTATCTTAGTCTCACATGCTGCTCTACTCATGCAAAAGTGACTTGCCAGTCCAGTTTTGGCCATTCCAATCTAAATTGCCACTACTTTGGATTACCTGGAGTTCTCATTCAAATGAACAAATATTGGTGGATTTGAAAGTCAAGCAATCTATTTAGGGTGTCCACCTGAATATTTAGGAGCCTGTTTCTCATCTTGTAATTTTAAAAATGCTAGAGATGGTCCCTTAGTAGTTTCAGCTTTGCTTTAATTGGTTTGTGTCATATTACAGAAATGCACCTGAGACAGTTGTGATGATAGCTCAACATTGTAGGCGAGGACCTGAACCTGTTGAAGTTAATGTCAAAACTCTCTTTGGCTTCAGTGGTGCAGAACTGGACTGCAAATGAAAAAAGCAGCCAGATGGATATATTGTAGAGAAATAATTATTGCAGAAAAGTTCTCTGAAAGTTCCTCATTAACACTGTTGCCTGTGAACTTTGCAAGCAAATGCTTGGGGCTAGTCTCTGATAGCTGCTCGTTAGGCCAGTGAATTAGTAACTGTGGCTGCTGGTTCATGCAGAAGGTTTTCTGTTATTTTTTGTCATTTCTATGAAGATTTTGAACAATATAAATGTTTAAAGGCTTCACTCCACTAGATGGGGAAAAAGATGCTTATAGCGTAGTACTTGCTTACACACTGCAATTATTGATATGGTATAATATTTTTATACTTGGGTAAGTGTAGATTCTGATTAAAAGGATTTAATTAACACTGAATAAGTGTTCCTCATAAGAAGAAAATTCTCTATTTGTATTTCATTAATACTTCATGCTTCTAACAGTTAACTAATTTGGTTTTAGTCCTGGTGTTCAAGGCCTGTGCTTTTCTTTCCTTCTGTTTTTCAGTCAGTCTGTCTTTTCAATGGTCTTTGTGTTTTATAGTTGGGAAGAGAAGATTAGCCAGAGAAATAAAAGAAAATGAAAAGTGCAAAACATTTTTTTTTTCTTTTCTTGGGTTTTGTGTAATGCATGGTGGACATGTATCTGTGATTGTGAATAAAATACATATAATGTGAAAAATCACAGAATCATAGAATGGTTGAGGTTGAAAGGGACCACTGGGGCTCATCTAGTCCAACCTGCCTGCTCAAGCAGGGTCATCTTCACAACTGAATTAGATGTTTTCATGCAGAAATGTTTAGTGCCTGATTTCAGTCTTTGCTAATTCTTGATGTTTATCTTATAAAGCTGATAAAATTTTGAGTAGATTCAAGTTATTTAATGCTTAAGGTCATGCTATGATCCTCAACTTTCAATCTCGCACATTTTTAACTCTGTATGTTCTCAGTTGTTGCCTGTCTACATTTCTGCTAACTTGTCCTATTTTTCATTCACTGAATTTTGTGAAGTGCTAGGGGGTGTTTTATACTGCAGGTAATTAGGTTTTAACAGCATATTTTTTTTAGTGGCCTTGGTCTAAGGAAGGAGTTTTAAACAGTATTTTGGAAGTCTTAGAGCAAACCAGTATGCTATAATAATTATACTTCAACAATCCAGTATGATAGCTCAAGGGGGTATGACTCCAATGTATAATTTGTTCATATATACTTGTCCTTGGTGGTAAAATTGGATTTAAAAAATAAGAAAAAGAATAGAAAGAAAGAAGCCAGAAAATTGATTCTCTTTGAAGGTCATTAATATTTTCTAAAAAGAAGATAAAAAACGAACATGAAAATCTCATTGCTAAAGAAATTGTCTTAGCTTTGTTTTGAATAAGATTTTTATCAGTACAAGGAAAGGTCTTGTAATAATAAAACCTAATTGTTATTTTCATCTGAAACTGGAAAGTATTTGATGCCTGGAAAGTAGCCAAAGAAAAAAAGGGGGAAAAAAAGAAGTTTGAAGAGGTTAACATGGATTGCATGGAATTATGAGCTGAAGGACGGATTCATACTACATTGTAATATAAAGACAGTGTGAAGGAGGAAGGGAGAAGAAGGCGAGTCAACCAAAACTGCAAGATAATGTTTAATTCAGAAGTATTTTCTGTCCGGTATTTAACTAAAGTGTCTTTCAAATGAATGAAAGAAGTTGATCTATAAAAGGAAGCTTAGGAAGAAAACTGAAATTTTCACTGCATCTAAACTTTCCAAAAAAGAGTGGAGTGGAAAAGTCCAGTTTGGAGGTTTTACAAAACATGGAATGATTTGTCTTGAAGGATGCCTTAAGGACCAATCTTTGTAAATGAGTTTGTTCACTTCATAAATCTATGCAACAAAAAATATATTTACAAAGTCACAGAGTCATTGACTCTGGAAGTGACCTCTGGATATCATCTAGTCCAGCCCCATGCTAAAGCACAGTCAGCTAGAGCAGGTTGCCTGGGACCATGTCCAGTGAGGTTTTAAACATCTCTGCGGATAAAGAGAGACTCCACAGCCTTTGTGGGCAACCTGTGCCAGTGTTCTACCATCCTAACGGTAAAAAAGTATTTTATTGTGTTCGGAAGGAATTCCATGCTCTTTAGTTTGTGCTCATTGCCTCTTGTCCTGTTAGTGGACAGTGCTGGAAAGTCTTTCTCTCTCATCTTCATTCCCTCCCATCAGGTTTATACACACTGATATGATCCCCCTCAACCTCTTCCCCAAGCTGAACACTGCCAGTCCTCAGTCTCTCTTCACATGAAAGATGCTCAATTCCTTAATCATCTCTGTGGCCCCATGTTAGCCCATTCTTAGCCCATTCTTATCCCTTACCTCGCTTCAGCATGTCTTTCTTGTACTGGGGAGCCCAGATGTGGACCAGCACTCCAAATGTGATGGTACCAGTGCTGAGCTGAGGTGAAGGATCACCGCCCTGAACTTGATAGCAACACTTTGCCTGATACAGATGTCATATATGATACAGATACATATATGTCCACTTTAAAGTGCTCCATGACCTGGTCCCCCTTCACCAAGGTGAAGTCGCCTTCATCCAGACTTGCTCACTGGTCTCAGGGGCCTGTGATTCCTGCAGGCTGGTCATACATGTGAAGACTGAGGCAAAAAGGGAGTCGAGTAGCTTGGGCTTTCTGTGTCCTTTGTCAGCAGGGCCCCTGGCAATGTACGGGCTAATGCTGTGCTACGTACTGCTTTGTGTCTCATTGAAAATCTGAAAGAACCAGCTCCTAGCTCACTTGGTTCTCATCCTCTGCTGAAAGTTTGCTGTTCATATCCCCACACATCTGTGCATGTATGTGTAGTTGCAGTTAATGTCTTTTACCATCACCAGTGTTTTAACATCTGTTTTATTTTTCAAAATATGATGGGTGACCTACTTCTGTGAGGATGAGAAGTTATTTTCCTGTTCCTTTGTAACATAGAATCATAGAATCGTAGAATAATTAGGGTTGGAAAGAACCTTAAGATCGTTTAGTTCCAACCCCCCTGCCATGGGCAGGGACACCTCACACTAAACCACGTCACCTGTGGCTCTGTCCAACCTGGCCTTCAGTGCTGCCAGGGATGGGGCGTTTACCACTTCTTTGGGCAACCTGTGCTAGTGCCTCACCACCCCCACAGTAAAGAACTTCTTCCTTGTATCTAACCTGAACTTTCCCTCTTTAAGTTTGAACCCATTATCCCCTGTCCTATAGCTACAGTCCCTGATGAAGAGTCCCTCTCCAGCATCCTTATAGGCCCCCTTCATATACTGAAAGGCTGCTATTATGGGTCTTGTGAACTGTTGTGTAGTCTTTTGGAGTAGGTGGCATTAATAGGATGGATATTAACTATTTTCAGGCTGCTGATACTTCTCCTCTGCATGATCTATATTTATCTCTTGCATGTTTCTCATCTCTTGCTAATTATAGGTGGTCTTGAGGGAATAGGCTTTTTAAGTTAAATAGGCTAGTGTAACACACAGAGTGGTTTTGAAGTGTGTTCAAGTGAGAGTTGATTCATGTCACGTACTTGCATGTTCACAACCCGCAGACTTTTTCGCAGTTCTGTGGTGGGCATATGCTAGTGCTGCTATATACCCTCCCATCTGGGAGCAAACTTCTCATGTCCCCTTGCCCTGAGAGCATGTAAATTCCTTTCTCTTCTGTTTCCAGGCTTGTTGAGCGAAGTGTTTATTTTGTTTCTGCTTTAAGAAACATCAAATTTTTTATGTCTTTTCCTGGCTGTTAATATTTTACCTCTGTTCTAGCCATTACAATTTTGTAAAACCAGATATGAGCTCTTCAGCAGATTTTGCGGTTACTGTTAAATCAGTCATATGAAACGAAGACGGAAAAGAGCTTGTGCAGGTTTTTTCTGGTTGCCTATTTTGCTTATCTAAAAAAGTCTCTCTCCATCTTTTTTTTCTATTCTTTCTTTTCTTTTCCCTCCACCTGCCAGCCCCTGAAAACTGGAAACATGAGAAGCCTTGTCTCTGTGCATCAGATTAAGAGCCAGGAAATCCTGACTCTTTCCATGACTCACTGTGTGTGTCCTTGGACAGTCTGTTACTATTACAGACAAAAGCTGTGCATAGCACTTGGCTGAAAAATTAAAAGCACGGTGCATGATCCAAGGAGATTATTTGCAAATTTAAATCAAAGCATGGCAAAAACGGACAGGAAAGAGAAGCTGCAGAGAATGAATACTAGAGGAATAGCTTGTTTGTGAGCCACATAAATTGTCTGTGAAGGGAGGTAGCTCTCAGTAATATCTTTCTGGTTGAAGCCTTTGTTTTCATCACAGTGCAAGTATATACTGTGATAGATGATGGACAGACAGCCCTCAGTTTCAAAGCTGTTCTTATTTGAAGTGAAATAGATAAGTAAGAGTGATGGAAGAAGAGAGGGTGCACAGCTGAACCTGCACTCAACTTCATAAATCCAGCTCTCTGAGGGTTTCTCAGGAGATGGGTTTGGTGGTTTCTATTGTATGCATGTAAATGCCTGAGGATTCTCTGTTTATTTGCTTTTTTTTTTACATTTCACAACGTATGTGAACTCTTCCTCACAATTTAGAGGAAGTATCTAAGATCTTTGGAAAGAGCAAAGGTCTGGGGTTTCCAGGCAGTGTCACTTGGAGGTCCGGAAGGACGAATAGGATCATTTACCTATATTTTCCAAATTAAATAAGACATGAAAATTACTTCCAAAAATAACAGAATATGATATAATAGAGAAAGCTGCCTTCTGTATTGCTTATATGATTTCTTCTGATAAGGCTTAATGACATGAAAAGCTGTCCCCCTGACATGCTGCTTTCAGAGTATATTTCCAGATATTTTAATACCATGTCCATTCAGTGTTCATTCACATGGCATTGCCTATAGCTTTATTTTGACCATTTTAATGGTCTGTACATTAGCTGTCATTGCTGGACTGTCAACGTGTCGTGGTTTAAGTCCAGCTGTAACTCAGAACCAGGCAGCCGCTCTCTTACTCCCCTGCCTTTTTCCCCCCCTGCTCCCAGAGGGATGGGGAGGAGAATCAAAAGAATGTAACTCGCACAGGTTGAGATAAGAGCAGTCCAGTAACTAAGGTATAACACAGACCACTGCTGCTGCCACCAATAATAATAATGATAAGGGAAATAATAAGGGAAGAGAATACAACCGCTCGCCACCCACCGTCCGATACTCAGCCCGACCTAAGCAGCGATCTAACTCTCCTGGATAACTGCCCCCAGTTTATATAGTGAGCATGATATGCTGTGGTATGGAATACCTCTTTGGCTAGTTTGGGTCAGGTGTCCTGTCTCTGCTTCCTCCTGGCTTCCCCTCCT
>WYDI02017761.1:0-24006 GCA_009867235.2 Psittacus erithacus | reverse complement strand
AGTCCTTGACTGATTGTAAACATTCTAAGCAGTAGCTACAAACATTGGTATTATCAGTACTGTTCTCAGGCTGAAAGAAACACAGCGCTGCACCAGCCACTAAGAAGGAGAAAAAATGACTGCTACTGCTGAACCCATGACAGACTATATGTCTAGGGAGGTGTGACTATCATACAGACTGTAATCCTCACTCAGCCACACGATTTGAAATCATACTTCAATAACTGCTAGCTAAAATTGGAGGCATTACTTTTTAGCATGCAAAATCAGATGAAACCTTCTAACATAAATTATAAAATGGCACATTCTATTCCTTAATGTAATATAACAAGAAGCAAGAACACAAACATTTTTGAAGGAATGGGGTCAGAAATAAGTCCGACTAGATTTATGACTAACCAGTTCAAGTTGTGGTGTATTTATTCTATGGAAGGAATGGATGTTGGTCCCAGATGCTGAAGTGAAATATTTTCAATGTTTAGAAAGTCATTCCAGACACTGAATACTACAGAAAAATTTCACTGTACTATCTTAAGGCCATTTCTCCAGTATTGTTAACCTGCTGAATCCTACATCTTAATGGAATGTCCATATATTGAAAAATGGTTTTACATATTTTTCCCAAACCATGGAGTTTAATTTTGAACAGAAATACTCTTTTGCTAGTTGGGTTTTTTTTTGTTTGTTTTTCTTTTTTTGTTTTTTTCCCCATGCTTTTGTAGACTTTCTTATTCTGTGTTTTCAGCTGAGCACCTGGTTCCACTCTGGTTAGCAAAGGCCAGTTGAACAGAGAGCAGATGGGCAGCAGTGCCATACACATTTCTTTTTGACCACTCATTTACTTATCAGAAAGTTAGAAATGGCAAGGTTGTGCAGAATAAATTTTATTTCTTTTTCTCCCAAGTGTTGTGAAAATCTGTGTCTAAGATAACTTTCAGAAGCTGTAGTGGTTTTGTTGTTTTGGGTTTTTTGCTGCAGTGTTGGTTTTGTTATTTTGGAACAATATTTGTCTCACCAGGAGTCACTTTTCACTCAAAGGAATGTGGTTCTGCTGCACATCTTAGAGGAATCATAGCAGCCCTGTGTTTTCTATGAACTCCAATGTTTTCAGGATATCTGCTGTGAAAATCATACTTTCAGAGGAATTGAAACTTTCTGGCAATCCCTGGAAGTAATGAAGTCTGCATTTTGAAGCATTGGTAGGAATAATGATGGAAAATGTGCGTATTTGTGTACCACGTGCATGCAATTCTATGGAAAAGTTTATCCTGTCTCTGAGTTGTTTCAAATAGCAAAGTAGGATGGAAATGCGAGTGGAAGCATTCATAACAAATATCAGTAAAAGAATAAATCAAAGTCCTGAATATTTAGAATACCGGCAGAATTGGGAACCACACAAATAAAAAAGACCAACTTTCACCCAGCGGTATAGCTCTTGCAGTGCAGAGTGGAATTTCTTAATGCTAGCTCCACAACCTTAATTTAATCTTAATTTATTAGTATTTACTTAGCAGTCTGAATTTTCTCCCTTTGTGTATAAAAAGCAAAGTATTGGTATTACAATGTCCAGCATAGAATTTGGTATTAAAGTCTGTAATTCCTTTCCGAAACAGTGTTGTCTTTCATCTCTTAAAACCTAATTAAGGCCCTGATTTTAATTTCTCATTATGGTCAGCAATACGTTCACCTAATCTTTGTTTCACAACAGTACCTTAGCAGGTGCTTATATTTTACTGACAGAAATGCAGTAAGGATATGTTTAAAGTAAAAGGTTAAATATATTTTGGGAACGAATGAATTTACATATATTCTTAAATGCTTTGCTGAAATAAGGCCAACATAATAAATACATGTAAAGGTAACAGAATATAAGAGAAAATCCTGACTGCACTTAAGCTGAAGCAACATTCCCTGAGAGGAGTATAGTTTTACTATAGGACTCAAGGATGAAAATCCATACTTGGCAAATATGAGTGAGGTATATATAAGCGTATCTCTTTTTTTGTCTTTACCTTTATAGGCTGCTAAGCACATATCTGTGTTCAGCAGAGTTGAAATTCAGAGTTTCTTATTTTGAAAGACCTTAGTAAAAATTCCATGGTCATTTAAAATAGTCTTTTATTAGCAATCATAACTGCAACATTTTAAGATTAAAACTTCAGATATTTCAAAATAAATTTTTCATATTGAAAAGAAGGTATTAAAACTTATACTTAAGCCATTGCTATTACTCTCATTAAACATATTTTTTGTAATATTCATAGGAGATGCTGACTCTGAATATTTTTAAACTGAAGTAGTATGACAGCAGCACAAATGTGCTGTTAGCATACCCCAAATTTCCTAGATCTGTCTGGTATACACTTGAGATTTTACAGGGGAAGCACCCATTTGTTTTAAAATTCAGTCACAAAAAACATAACTGTGTTTGTGGCACTGAATCTTTTGTGTCTATAGGTTTTGCCAGTATTCCTACTGAAGCATATCATCTCAGCATTTTAAATGGATATTTTTAAGTTTATAGGGTGAAAAATATTCTAGTTGCTTCAACTTAAATAGATCCTATTTTTAAAATTATATTCATAGCTGGAATCTGGCTAGAATGTAATTCAATTTTCATTTCTATGGGGAACTTATGCACACAGAAGGTTACTTGATGATGACTAGAAATGCAAGACTTCAGATATTATATCTATTATATTATTTGCATACCGTTTAATTTGCTTTTTCAGGTCTTTATCACAATCCGTCAGAACCTTTGACTTGCTTTCTGCAAGTAAAGTACTGTATCAGATTTAGACAGTAATCAGAATTTTCTTTGACCTTTGATAATGAGGTCTTGATCATCAGCACTGATTGATCAGTGTAAATGGGGAACTGGGATTTCAGCTATGAGCAGACTTTATTAGCAGTCGGGAAGACAGTAAACTCTTATTAAGCATGCAGATCCTACCAGTTAAAATTGTTATGAGATAGATCCTATTGTCTTGGCAATTTCACATTATTCCTTGAAGATAGCTACTTTCTTTAGCCTGGTTTATGGCTTGAGAGAGTTGATCTACCATTTCCTGGCTTTTCAATGAACAAGAGACTTTGAATAACAGAAAAATTTAGCCAATATACTACATTTCTAAACAACAATGTCTAGAAAAAAAAAAGAAAAAAACCCCCAAAACAACAACAAAAAACCAACAAAACCACAGAGAATTTAATAAAAAGCCCATAGACATTTCTTATGACAAAAAGTTAACAAATGCAAGCAAGATGATACCAAAGTGGAAGGTGCTGTTAATTTCGGAGGGACAAGAGGCCTTTGCAGACAGATCTAGGTAAGCTGGAGCATTGGGCAATCATCACTAGTGGGAAATTTAACAGGTCCAAATGCTGGATTCTGCACCTAGGACAGAGTAATGCCAGGTCTGAATGAAAGAGTGGCTGGAGAGCATCCCTCCTGAAAGGGATCTGGGAGTGCTGGGGGGAGAGCAGGCTCAATGTGAGTCAGCAATGTGCCCTAGCAACCAAAAGGGCAAACTGCATCCTGGGGAGCACCAAACATAGTATAACCAGCTGGTCAAAAGAGGTGATTATCCTGCTGCAGCAATGGAAAGGCCTCACCTGAGTCCAGTGTGCAGTCTGGTCCTCACAGTTTAAGAAGGACATGAAGGACCTTGAATGTGTCCAGAGGAGCTGGTGAAAGGGCTGGAAGGAATGTCCTATGAGGAACAGCTAAGGACTTTGGGCATGTCTAGCTCGGAGAAAGGTAAGCTGAGGGGTGATGTCATTGCTCCCTACAGCTTCGTGAGAGGGAAAGTGGAGAGGGAGATGCTTATCTCTTCTCCCTAGTATCCAGTGGTAGAGCAAATGGGAATGGTTCAAAGTTGTGACAAGGGGTTAGACTGGACATTAGCAAGCATTTCTTTACCTAGAGAGTTGTGAAACACTAGGACAGGCTTCCTTGACAGGTGGTTGATGCTCCAAGCCTGTCAGTGTTTGAGGCATTTGGACAATGCCCTTAATGACATGTTTTAACAAATTTAAGTCAGCCCTAAACTGGTCAGGCAGTTGGACTAGATGATTGTTGTAAGTCACTTCCAACTGGAATAATCTATCCTATTATACTCCATTTTATTTCAATTACCAGTTGAAACAAATGCATACAACTTAGACTGGCAAAATAAGAACCACTGTAAAACATCAATAAAGATATAAGGATACTTTTAGAAAAAATTGTCAATTCCCAAATGAATACAGAACAAAACTACCTGAGTTTTATTTTTTAAAAATAAGCAAGAAATGGCTTTCTTCCACTCTGGAACAGACTGAAAAGTCTCCAATTTCAGTCCAAAATCCACTTGAAGTCTTTAGACAATTAAATTCTCCAGGTCTGGTAGGTTCCACTCTTCCGTAGCCTGAATATTCTTAAAAGTGACAACAGTTCTTCTATCAGAATTATGGAAATGAGCATGAGATGGGATCTCCGGAGATCACCCAAAAGACCTCCTACTCAAACTGGACCTGCTTCTTTCTGCAGCCTGGATAAAATCTTGTCTGTCTCTTGTCTTACATTCGTTTATGACACTAGCCTGAGTGCTGGCCCGGTAGACTACTGGTCCTTTGTGCACCTCAGCAGCAGTGAAGTCAGCATAAAAGACTGTAGCTGTTTTCATCCAAATACTCATAGTTAGGGTGCACTTAACAAGGAAATATGAGATCTTTTAGCTGTCCAAACTTATGGAATGCAAAATAATATTTATTACCTAATAATAAGTAGTTTTTAATGCAAAACTCATAAAGAAATAAAGAACTGGTCCAGAAACCACCCTGCTGTCTTTGAGCTTCTAGTGTAAAAGAATATTTAGTCATTATTTTAATTAAGCATAAGGCAAAAATGAATTGTTTGATCCCAGAGAAATAATATGTAGTGTTGCCATTTATATATCCATTACTCTGCTGAATTAAAAAAGATCATAGACAATGGAATGTGTCAAAACAGAACTTCTCCATTAGAAATTATTATAAGTGACTTCATTGTATCATATGTTTTCCCCAAAAAGCTTAGGTGAGGAATAGTTATGTTAGATCTTTGCTGATATTGAAATAAAATTACAAGAAGAGCTGTACGTGCATTATACCGTTCTTTGAAATAAAATGTTTCTTACCCAAAATGTGTTTTCCTAATACAAATGATAAAGTTTTAATGAGAAACACTCTCTGGAACTTGGTGGTCTATTTTCATTTAGCTGTATTTAAACTAAAAGCTTAAACTAAACTTAAAAACCTAACAGCTAATGGTAATGCCAGCAGGAGGTTGTTTCTGTGGAAAAGGAGTAGTCCTGCAGTCTGTTCATAAGGTGTGGCTTAAGGTCTTAAGGTAAAGGCTAGCAAAATTCTCCAGAAAAGCTGATACAACAGATCAGCTCTCAAAACTCAGCGTAGTAACTGAAGTCCAATTCTTCATATTCGTCAATTGATCAAGAGGATTTCAGGTAGATTTCCTCCAGTGTTCTAGTCTGCAAAGCACTTTGTCTGATTATCCAGAGAAATTTCTGTTACGGCGATGTCCAATTTGAAGAGTAAGATTAATTTTAATGGCATAAATAATAAAAAGGGAGAGAATTTAAAACAAGGATAGCATGATGGACTATTCTTTACTTGTAAAGCTCTTTCTAGCTATCCTTTATGAAGAACATCTTCACGGTAGCACATTCACATCAGTTTGAGGATTTATTAATAATAATAAGTATATTGTGGTCACTGTAAGGAAAAATCCTGCTAATTTTAGTGCATGTAGCTATCTCTGATCCCTTTCCTGCCTCACACGATTTTATAGGTCATCTGCTATTAAGACAAAGAAATAACTAGCTCTGATCTTTGCTCTATAACAACAGTTGCTGTGGTTGGCGTGGGGTAGGCATACCAGCATCATCCTGTACTGGTGGTCTTTTTTAATAATACTTTTGGTGTATGCTGATTGAGAATATTCCCCTTGATTCCTTTCCAAGAATGTACAGTGGCAAGCACTGCCAAGAATGCCACAGGCAAGACATCAGCAGAGCTAGCAATTTCTGAGAACTGTATTAAGGCAATTCCCTTCCACTGGCACCATGAAACTAGAATTCAGAGAACACCATCTAAAATAATCAAAGGATTGAGAAATGAGATCTGTAAGCAATGTTAGGAGAGATAAACATGCTTGCTTTTCAGAAGAGCTGGTTGAGTAGAAGGACAGGGATCATGAAAGCATTTTACATAGAAACAGCTTGTATAAATAGATATTCTAGAGGGAAAATCTTGATTTCGTTACCTACAGCTCATAACAAAGGAAATGAGTCCAAAGCCTGCAGATCTATTCAGGTGATGCTATTAAAAGTAGAATTTTGTTCAATGTAAATGGTATGGAAAAGAATTATATCCTATAAAGTACAATATGAGAAACACCTATACATACAGAGACATAAAACAGACACACAAAACTACATAAGATAGATATATAAAATCTCACATTTTGAATACCCAGGTTTGCATTTTTATTGTGTTTAGCATTGTACTAAATGTATTTCTCTCAAAAATAGTCTTCCCTTATTTTTGTTTGCATAAAAGTGTTTTGTATTTACTTGGCGTTATTGAATAGTCTATAGGTTTCTTTTTTCTTTTCTGTTACATATGGAAAAAAATTAGCACAAACCACACACTTTTAAATTAGTTAAACCTCATACAGTGCTTTAATACATGAACATTCACATAACTAATATGTGAATGTATACATAATAATCATTCAGTAATTTATGAAATCTGTAAAATATAAACTCTGGGATTGACCTGTTATTATGTATTTTGATAATATTTTTTCCACTACATTTGATGCAGTCAGTGTCATCTTAATATGTCAGATTGTAATTTGACCAGTAACCAATTTTCAATCTTTACAACTTTTTCTCCTTTTTTTAAAAGAGGAAAAGACAATTCTTACACATACTATTTTAATGTGTTAGGTTAGCTTTTACAGTGTTTATAATGTTTAAAATTTAAATTTCAGAATAAGTCTATCAGTTAAAAATTGAAACTCATTTCTTTGTTTATTTTCAATGGATTGTGATTGTGTGATTTTTATGACAGTGATTCAACTGAGGAATTATAGGACATTATTTGTAAGTATTTCATATCTCAAATTTCAACATCAGTAGAAAATAGGTATTATAACTTCTGTTTGTTGCATGATGCAATGAACAAAAGTTACATGGGCTTAAGAGACAGTGAGAATCTTTGCTGCCTCTAAATATCTCCTGATGTTACATGAAATGTAGCTATTACTTCCTATATAAGCATCAACAAAAAAAATTATATCCTCAAATAAATATCAGATGAGTGATCCTATGATATAAATGTAATCTTTTTAGGGTCTGTAATTAACAATTAGCAAACTACATTTTGCTTATTAGAATTAGAAACATAAAGACATATAAATACATAATAAAGAAGTTTGGCATTTTATGTAAGTAAAACCATGTGCACTACTTTATAGTAGTGACAGAATTGTTTGTCAATGTCCTCCAGTGATTGTTAGCAATGTATTCTTGCACATATTGTTTCAGACAAAAAATTAGTATTTTGCATTAGTAGAGGATAATTAGGCAATAAGATACAAAAGAGTAGGGTTATCATGAGATAAACACACACATGGGGTGTTATGAGGCACAGCCAAGTATCTGCAATCCCTCCAGGGTGTGATTATCTCATGATAACCGTACACCCTGGAGTTGCCTTATTGCTATTATAAAATATCTTTATTATAGGAAGAAATGCACATTTTTGTGCTGAAAGAAGACGAAGGTGGCAATTTAGAATGCTGAACAGCCATTTCAGCTGAGCTGTGTGGTTTACATAGATTAATCTATCCCAGTGGAATGTTTTGTCGGCCAAAAAAATGTTCCCTAAATCCAAGCAGTCATAACCTGTGGTGATGTGCAGCTATTTGGAGTATTCGACAAATTCCCTCCTTGATTCTTACGCTGTTTGTTTGACTGCAAGGTATGCACATAGCAATATGAAGAGATGGAGGAGTGTTAACAGGATGGTGAACATTTTGAATATTTGATGATATTTCTAAAGTCTGGTTTCTTTCATTCTATTTCTATGCAAACTCTGTGTAAACTCTAGAAAGCCTCAGAGAGCTAAATAATGCTTCTAAAGCCAATTGAAAACTATTGGGATAAAGAAGTTACAAAGTACAAACAATGTGAGTAGAGCTTTACAGGCTGGGAAACTGATAAGCCAGGGAGAAATGAAAAGTCTCTTCTAAAGGACATGGTTGTTTTTCTACTGGGCACAGAGAGGTGACTCAGTAAGGATTAAAGATAGCTGGATACAGACCCACCCCTGTACAAAACTGGAGCTTTGCCACCATCTTCAGAGGACCAAGACTTTAACCAAGAGAATACTCAGCATCAGTCTTTCACATATGTATATAATAGCTTTGTCCATGCAAATGGCCCCTAAGTTGACAGTCTTGCTGCCTCTCTTTGTAGACATCACTTGTGAATGAAAACAGCTTGGTGGGGCTTCTGGTAGATGTTGACATTTTTTAGTAACATGCACAAAGGAAATAAATCTTGTTGTTATATCTGCATTTTGACAAGTAGTATATTAGTCATACATCATTTTAGTCATAAATTCTTCATCAATAAATATGCCTAAGGATCTATTTTTACTCTGTCATTCCACTATTAATGAAAACCATTATCACATTGCACTGCAATAGAAGGAAATTCAGAGAGCATTCCATTTCTGTAAGTTTGTATTATTATTGGAGAATTTTTAGGAAGAAATAAACATTGAAGTAGTTTATAAATAGTGTGTTAAAGTGTAATCAATATTTGTATTCATGTTTAGGCATAAAAACATACAAAGAAAGCCTTGTAGAATTTACTTCTGCTTAGAAACTTGTACTGTGGCCTTCAAAATGTGTCAGTTGTAATTTAAGATTGGTGTTTAATATGGAATATGGAGATCAATGCAATTGATTTGATTGAATAAAAAAGTCCTTGTAAGGATACATGGTGCCCATTTTTAAATGCAACAAGCCCAATAATTGGTTTAAATGTAAAAATAAATTGTGTCTAGAGATATCTATCCCAGCCAGGGGTGATGTTTTACTGGTTTTTGCATTTCACTAACTGATGTGCTTTCATGTAAAATCAATATTGTGCAGTCAAATATATTTTGCTTTGTTGTGCGTTGTAGGTTCTGTTGGCTAAAATATAATTTCAAACATAGGATACCTAACCTTTATTTTACAGCAAACCTTTTGTGGAGAAATGAAGGGGAAAAATTAAAGAAACACTTTTAGATTTCTAAATATTCTAGAGTCCTTTGCATAATATATAGATTTTTCATGTGTTTCTTCAGCATTTTAGTTTTCTAACTCTCAGCCTTTTATTAAGTTCCTGACCATTCCTCTGAAAGTAATTGTCATCTGTGGAATATTAGACACCATTCTGAGTGAATCATACATTCCTGCTTTGTAGACCTGCGTAAAAACTAGACATCATACTTTCTACCTGTACTGCAATTAAAAATTCATTTACCTTTATTTTTTTATTTAATCTATCATGAGGAGAAAATCTATTTTCTATTTAGTCAATTTCAACACTTTTAATTCAACTGAAAGGTAGATTTTTTGTAGAAAAATCCTGCAACTCCAAAACTCATACAACTTCCTCTTTATTACTATTATTATTATTATTATTTTGTTATTATTATGTTTGCCTCATGATCAGGGAGATCTGAGGTCAAAAAGGGTATCTGACATATCTCACTTGATCTTACCTTAATAAGTACCTAAATGATCAGCAATCACTGCCACTACAGAAAATTTCAGCAAAGACAGAATTTTAGACAAGAGAATTTGAATTGATATAATTCATCAGTTCAACAGGGTACAGTCAATACAATTAGTTTAAGATGGCCATAAACATCTCCTCGTTTTCTTAAAGTTTGTATTTCGCTCATCATTAAGAAAAACAGATTATTTGAAAAAGCTGTTAACATCCAAAGGGGAAACATTATTTCAAAGATTTATTTCCATGTGCCTTCATGATGTACAGATTGAAGAAGCCCATGAATAAAAAGTATTTTTGCATGTAGTGTTCTAGGGAAATGGACTTTTAACGTCCTTTTGTCCTCAAAACTCCAAATTACAGTGCTCTGTTCAGTATTTGTTTTCCCTACTGTAGGACGCTAAATACAGAGATAAGGCGTGGTTTTTCCTTTTCTTTCTCCCACTCTCAGTGGTCTTGAGGAGGTAGGTGCAATTCTGTGGTCTGTTTTACAAAGCTGTATTTATTGTAGAGATCCACATTTTCACATAGGAAAAAAAAGTATTTCTATGCTTTAAATTTTGCATACAGAAAATTAGTATCTCTGAATAAGTACTTCTTCCAAGCCTACAATTCTGAAACACTCAAAAAGTTAAAAAAAAAAAAAAGTAATAGACAAAGAAAGTGAATATACACACTGCTTATTGAATTCAACAGAGCAGAGAATTTTTTCTGGACTAGCAATTTCATAGACCAGTTTTACACTTTTTAGTCATGCCTTAAAACAATTGAGCACATGCCATAAACATCGAGTTGCTGGAAAATGAAGACTGGTGAACCATTCAGAACCCAACTGAACTAGTATGTCAGAATGTTATAGCTTCAGTATGTGTGTAGTGAATCCTAAACCTGCTTGCAAGACATTTTGGTCTAGCAGTTTTTGAAAGATATTTGCATAAAATCATGCATTCTTTCAAACAAAAAATTACCGGACATAGATTGCTGGCTTTAGAAAGAAACTGCTAATGAAGGAGGAATAGATTTGAATCTGTTTAAATCAAATTTTTAGCAATATTTAGGACTATTTGGATAGGGATGCATTATTTAGCTACTTATGTAATTCAGTATGGTTAAGATTTTACATCTATTACTGTCATCATAGTAAAAGAGTTTTTTTCCCTCTTGGCTATTAAGTAACAAACACAGAAGCAAAGTAGAAAACCTAGACTGATAAGGACTGATAAGTAACTAGAGACAAAAATATCTGCATAGATATTGAGGAAAAGAAAGCATTGAAAATTACAAGACTTGGTTTTAAAAATAACCTTTTTCTAAGTGTTACAGAAGAGCATTCAAATTGAAGTTTTCCCCAGAGAATTAAGACTCCTGGAGCACGTTCTTAAAACTAGCAAAGGCTATGAAATTTATAAGAGTCTGTGTAAAAGCCAGTCACTAGGAGGAAGAACAATGAACCAATGAGGGATTTTTAAAAGTAACCTTTTGGTTTGGTTTTGATCTTTATTTTCCTTCCTTCAACTGACTCCCCTTTGTCCATTAAGTCACATGTTTATACAGTACCTATTGTAATGGGGTCTTATTTGGAGCAGGAGGCAAGACTTAAAGTCAAAATATAGTACAATTAATAATAATATTAGTAGATTTCAGTTAAAGGTAAGTATTCAGATACATTGGACGTTGCTTTTTTTTTGGGGGGGGAGGTGGGGGGTGAATAATGACTAGAAAGAAGAGCATTGAATTACAATTAGAAGTATCTACAAAAGTTTCCAAAATATATGTATGAAGGAATAATTCCAGTTGCAATTAAAAAATATTTAAGATACATGTGACAGTGTGGCTCTCAACTTTAACAGGATTTCTTGCTGTCATGGTTTAAACCCATCTGGCAACTAAGTACCAGGCAGCCGCTCGCCCACTCTCCTTCTCTGCCCAGTGGGATGGGCAGGAGAATCGGAAAAAAGGTAAGACCCATGAATTGAGGGACTGACAGTTTAATAATTAAAATAAAGAACAACATACTACTACCAACACTTAATAACAAAAAAGGAAATAACAAAAGAGAGAGGGAAATAAAGTTAAAAACTCCCCCAAGAAACATAACAAAAATCTCAAACAATGATGCACAATGCAATTACCCACCACCTGCTGACTGATACCCAGCCGAACACAAGCAGTGATAGGTCCCTTCTGAGTAACTCCCCCCAGTTTATACACTGGGCGTAACATGCTGTGGTATAAAATACCCCTTTGGCTAGTTTGGGTCTGTTGTCCATTTCTGCTCCCTCCCAGCTTCTTGTGCCCTTCCCCACTGGCAGAGCATGAGACTGAAAAGTCCTTGATCAGGGTAAATGCTACTGGTCAACAACTAAAACATTGGTGTGCTACCAGCATTGTTCTCAAACTAAAGCCTAAACATAGCACTGCACTAGCTACTAGGAAGAAAATTAACTCTATCCCAGCTGAAGCCAGCTCCCTTCAGAAATTTAATGAACTTCCTAGTAAGGCACTCTCCTGTGTTTTCCCATTGGAAGATGGTCCTAGAATTTCATTGTTCTGACAGCTAAAACTCTTATTCTGTTCTCTACTCTAAATGGGTTTTAGCATCAGTGCTTGTTCTGTAAATGCATTGTATCTGTAAATGGTTCTTCTCCCTCATTTTCATGTACACCCTGATATAATTGTAGACAGCAATCATATTTCCTCTCAAAGTCCATGCTCAAAAAACTACGCTCAGAAGACAGACTTCTAATTTCCTTGATAATCTTTGTATCTTATATTTGACAGATGTATTGCAATGTAGGATTTTCTGGTGAGTTTTAGTGAAGATGAGGTCTATTGCATTTCTTTTGTCTATCAGTCATGTAGGTTACCTTTTTAGATTATTCTGTCAGGATACAGCTTTGGTAAATTTACACTGCATTTTAACTTGTGTTACACTGTTTCTAGATTTTTAGCTTTCCTTCATAATTTTTCATAAAGTCTTCCTTTCACCATTTTCAATCAAATAGTATCAAATTTGTTGGTTTTCTTCTAAAAGTATCATACTTAGTAATTTCATGCACACTTCTTTCAGAAACCTGAGAAGAAGATGATCTGGTTCTCACCAGGAAAACACATTGGGTTCCAGTGAGAGAAGCTTGTAAATTCATGAGGGCACTGATGATCTTTTTCAGTGCAAACCTATAGGATGTGGCCTCTGATCAATAATTCAGTATTAACATTAAGATATATTTTTTTTCCACATCAGATATATCAGTTTGATGCTTACATTGGTATGTGTTAAAAAGAGGGCATAATGACAGAAATTAAGGTCATAATGGCAGAAATAAATATTTTATAGCTATGTGGGCCTAAACTGTAGACCTGATACCCAAAAATGCAAGACATGCCCCTTACTATAATAAATGATCAGTGTCTGATAATTTAGGAAGTTTTAAGAAATAATTTAGTTCATCTGTTTATACTAAAAGGGTTTCGTGATGTGATAAATGTAAGGTAATGATTAATTTTCAGAACAAACCACCATCCACCATCCACTTTTAACTGTAATGTTCTCACTTTTAATAGTAGAAAAAATGTAGGCAGACACTGATTTGCCTGGAAGAATAAAATTCTAAAGTGGTCATCTTGCTTCTCATGTATTTTTGTATATTGATATTCTTGGCTATACTTGCCTAGTGGATTTGCAGAATTTGTCATTTTTTAAAAAGAAATAGTTAAATCTGTAATGCCTAATTGATCAAGCTGATTGAATGGATAGATTACTCAGTAGGAACTGTTGATGCACGGATCAGTTTCCTTTTCTTTTGCATCTTTAGCCAGAAAAAATACCCTTGTGTATATTCAGATCTCAGTGGAAATATTGTTAAGAGTCCTGGGTTCAGCAGTAGCAGTCATTTTTTCTCCTTCTTAGTAGCTGGTGCAGTGCTGTGGTTTTGACTTTCGGCCTGGGAACAGTGCTGATAACACCGATGTTTCTAGTTACTGCTCAAATGTTTAGTCTGACCAGAGACTTTCTGAGTCTCATGCTCTGTCAGGGAGGAGGGGAAGCCAGGAGGAAGCAGAGACAGGGCACCTGACCCAAACTAGCCAAAATGGTATTCCATACCACAGCAAGTCATGCCCAGGATGTAAACTGAGGGCAGCTACCCAGAAGGGCTAGATCACTGCTCAGGTTGGGCTGGGTGGCAGTCGGCGGCGGGTGGTGAGTGGTTGTATTCTCTTCTCTTGTTATTTCCCTTATCATTGTTATTATTGGTGGTAGCAGCAGTGGTTTGTGTTATACCTTAGTTACTGGACTGTACTTATCTTAACACGTGGGAGTTACATTCTCTCGATTCTCGCCCCCATCCCTCCAGGAGCAGAGGGGGAGGGGTGCAGAGTGAGAGAGAGACTGCGTGGTTTTCTGAGTTACGGCTGGGCTTAAGCCGCGACAGTTAAGAAACTTGAGACAGACATGATAATTGGTGAGTGAGGTTTTGAAATGTCAAAACACAGTTTTGAAAGGCAATCAGCTCTGTATATCCCTGGCAAACTCCCCATATTTCACTGGTGGCACATTAGGGAGAGATTTAATGCAGAAAGAGAAAGAAGCTGAAAACCAGTGATTTCCTAACATCATTAAAAGGCAGTCTGACTTAGTATAACAATGGAGGGTATTTTATTTCGATCATACCAGTACTCTTGTCATATATTTTCTTTGTGAGAAATAGAATTTATTTTCTAAATTTAAGTGGCCTAATTTTACATTTGCAGGTAGTCTTTCTGTATTGTGGCCTATCCTGTTCTAAAGAAAGTGGTGCTTCACAAGCTATGCAATTAGGTCTTTATCTTTTCATACCATCTACTTGCACAGCCCCTTAATAATGATTTTTCCCACTACATATAACATGAAGAGATTTTCACAGACTTTGATGCCTTTACTGCAGTTTCTGCAGAGAACAATAAAGACAGATGCAATTATTATTATACAATTATAAATCACATTTACTAGAAAACTTATTTTAAACAAGTCTATACATAGAAACTTTGCTGGCATATTGGCAGAGGAATTTATATGGAAATGTTTTCTAATAACTAAATTATTTTAAATTTATATATATATGGTTTTCCACGGTGACCATCAGTTTATGAGTTATGTATTCAGTATTCAAAAATGATCATTTCAACCATTTTGCTGTACATAACACACTACATTCCCAATTAATAAATGTAATTGATGAAGTTAATAAACAAATGGCATAGGTGATTTGGCTCAAAATAAAATTAGCTTTGATTATGCAATATACTGCTTGTTTCTTTAGAATAACTCTCTTACATATAAAATAGCAGGGGAGTTGGAACTGGATGATCTTAAGGTCATTTCCAACCCTAACCATTCTATTATCATACTATGATATTAGTATTTCTTTCATTTTTTAGGAAGACTGGGTAGTACAGAAATGTGCAAGTGAGCTGCTTCGAGCAAATGTATATTTGACTATATAAAGCTCATAATCAGGAAGGGGTTTTCCAGTTACAACAACAGGCAGATGACAATGTTACACAGTGGCTGGCCATTTTTCATTTTGAAACTTCCCTTCCACTCAGCTGTAATGTGTTCTGATGAACACAGCTAAGTGAGTTGTTTCCTTGTGACAGTAGTAAGGGAGAAAAAAACCCCTCATTTCTCTCATCAAAGCAGCAAAATTAATGAATCACCAGATAAAGAAACATTTCCTCAGCACCTCTTCATACGCTCTTTAATAGGGATATTTGCAGTAACATTGGTTGTATGAAGAACAGTATTTTCTTGATTGGTGGTCTACAGGACCAGATATTGCTACACCTGGGAGTCCTAAGATTGATCTACATCTGAGTTAGATCAAGAAAATCCCCTTTGATGCTTTGCCTGGTCTTATTACCTCTGGTGCTAGTGCGCCTGCCTTGCTCAGCGAAGAATTTTCTTTTTAATATATGTTCTCTTCCCACCTGGATTATTTACTAAGAGTTAGAAGTGGGCTAGAGAAGGTCAGCATTTCAGCTCTAAGCCTTTGCTGTTGTTGTCCTCACCCTTGGCTCCAAATTTAGACACAGTTAATAGCTCTCCCAGTCTGAATATCATTGTTCTAGTAAGGAAGAGCCACTCAGTACTGATTCAACTTAGCTGTTGATTGCTCTGTCATAGAGTATTACCATTCCCTTACTGGGTGTCAAGATGCTGCTACAGAATGAGTGGTCTAATTTGCAATGAAGGTTACAATCACAAGACAAAATGGAAATGATAATTTGACACAGAGAGGTCCCCAATCTGCCATGGAGTGTGCAGAATTCCTACATGCCTTCCCTCTTCTTTCCTCAGCTGCATCCTTTTTTGTTAAGAGGAAAAACTTTACTGTAGCCAGTCACCATTATTTACAAATTACCTGTGGGTTATACAATCATAAGGCAGAAGGTAGCTGCTGCTCCCTGTTTGGTGTCTAAGTGATCATACCAACAAAAATAATGGCATTTGTACTTTGTCTTCCTTTAAGTTAACTTTTATGATTATTCCAATAAGTTAGTTTCCTAATAGAATGGTCAAATGAAAGAGTGAGTTTTGAGCAAATACAATAAAATTAGTTGTATTTCTGATTGCTATTTCCAAGTGTGCTTGCCAAAGAAAAAGCTCAAAGATCTAAGCGAACCAGACAGCAACTCAGATCTTACCTTATGTTTGGGAGTAAATGATTTTCTTGAATGTCTTTTTGAATTATTTCCTTGAATACTACATGACCTTCATTTAACTATTTGTCTAAGGGTTGTTCCACTGCTCAGAACTCGTGTTATTTACTATTATGTGCAGAAAAAAAAGAGGCTTGAAATATTGTTTTTTTCTTTTAACTAGCAAATACTTACTATTTGCAAATAGAGAATGTGCATATAAACTAAATGCGTGCACTGGTTGATTTGGTGGTATCTAGCTAAGTTTTTGATATTTCCAAAACAGAAAATCTTTAAATAAATTATTATCCTGTTTTGTAATGGAAGGAGTCAGAAATCATAGTGCTGTTATCTTGGATACAGCAATTTGTTCAGAGGATGTCTGATTTAGGAGACTTCCTAAACAATAAATCAAAAATTATTTCCAAATATGTTCTTTGCTTTTATCATGGCTTAAGACCCCCAAAAGAAAATCCAATTCCTTTGATACAGTAAGAAGTAGTAGCAGATGTAAAAGAATGTAAGTTAAAGTGTTTGAGACTAGCTAAACTTTTTATTTTTCTTCTGCAGAAGGTTTTAAACGTGACAGGT
Source organism: Psittacus erithacus (assembly GCA_009867235.2). Lineage (NCBI taxonomy): Eukaryota > Metazoa > Chordata > Aves > Psittaciformes > Psittacidae > Psittacus > Psittacus erithacus. The sequence goes on along the minus strand of WYDI02017761.1, from coordinate 6,901 downwards.
TTCAGCAATATGATATTTAATTTCTCCACTTCTACTTTTAACAGACAGGATTGTTGAAGATTAATGTTTATTAGCTAATAAATTTGCAAACATACAACTGTCTGGCCTATTCCCATAGTTGTAAAACTTATGTGCATTCATCAGCCCTGTGTCTTCTTGCCAGGTAACAAGGTCTAATTGCATTCTAAAGATTTCCCCTTTCATACACTGAAAGGTTTACTATATTTTCTGCCTTTTATTTATTGTTATGTCAGTACAAGTCAGCTCACCTTGAAGTTGGTATTTATTACACTGAGTAATATGATGTCATTTACTTAGCTACTCCAAATGGCCTTTGCTATATCACAAGAAAGTCAGCTCTTATAGAACCTGCATTACTATTTGTGTGTAAAAAGTTGTTCTCAGTTGCTGCATGGATAAGAAAGGGTTTGTGGAAGGAAGTAGAACATCCATATTGAGAATATACCTGTTGTTGATATGAGCATCAACTACAATTGTATCAGAGAGCAAGATATATCCTAATATGAACCATAACTAGGTAACAAATTATGTATTAAGTAAGATTTTATTAGTGATACAGCAAAGTTGGGTTTTTTTCAAATATTAATACATGAAAATATTTACTTTGAATCTTTTAATGTTTGACAGAAGCAGTAAGAAGTTTTTTACAAAGATGGCAGAAGTTGGTCTGTAGCCATTGTCCTAAAGATCATAGAATCATAGAATATTTTGGGTTGGAAGGGACCTTAAGAGTCATCTAGTTCCAACCTCCCTGCCATGGGCACAGACACCTTCTACTAGACCGGGTTGCTCAAAGCTCCATCTAACCTGGCCTTGAACACTTCTAAGGAGGAGGCATTCACAAGTTCTCTTGGTAACCTGTTCCAATGTCTTACCACCCCCATAGTGAATTTTTTCCTGATGTCTGATCTTAATCTCCTCTCTGTCAGCTTAAAGCCATTCCTCCTTGCCCTGTCACCACAGGCCCTTGTAAAAAGTTCCTCTCCAGAATTCTTGTAGCTCCACTTTAGGTACTGGAGGGCTGCTTTAAGGTCTCCCCAGAGAAAAATTGGGATTTAATTTCCTTTTTGGTACTATATTTTTTAATCAACTAGGTGGCATGCAGCAGTATCCAAATCTCTGATCAGACATGCTGCTGGTGATTGGACAAATATCTTGTTTGGGAACTGTGGAGCAATTTGGTCCTTTTTCAGAGCAGGGAAGGACTGTGAACCCTGTGATATGCTTAAGATTTTTACATAGTAAAGTCCTTGCAAATGAGGGTTGTGCTTTTTAGGTCTAGATCTCCCTGTGAGTCTATGTTTAGGAGGTATTTTACAGATTAGGTGTTCATGGAATTTACGCAGAAATTCTGTTCTGCATATTATGGTAGGGATCCCCTCTGCAATGCAATCTCCTTAGACGCAGTGTATCAGCTGCTGCTGACTTGCAAACAAGCTATTCCCATGTGCTTCCTCCTCTTGCTGAGCTATCAGCCTCCAGTCATGAAAGCAGATTCACTTCTTAGCAGATATCACATTAACTTCTGTTGCTCAGCTGAGTCATTATATAATGCAACTGTTGCTCTTTGATAGATCAGTTTAGTTTTTTTCCATATATTTATACTTTTTAACTCAATTCCCAGCAATGCCATCTAGACAGACTAGTGCATTAAAAATATTAATTGAGCTATAAAACTTAAAGCCATATGGTGTCTTATATTTAATAAATCAGAAGTGAACCTATCCCTAGTAAAATAGTTAGACAAGCACAATAGTACATGATACAAACTTTAAAAAAAGGATGAGACTGTATTGAATCACAGTAAAGATGAGGTTTGTGTTTTCAGAAATAAACATTATGTAACTGCACACTGAATATGTGAAAAATGTTCAACTTCAATGTACAGGTATCAAAATTATATATGCTCTTGCAATTTTATATATGCAAGGATATTTATTACAAAGGCATCGTTTACACATAAGACTATCACAGTTGAGGTCTTTTGTGGCACAAATTATGCCAAATTGCAAGCAAACATTACAGACCAGAGAGAATAATTTAATGTGAAAGATCCCTACCTTGTGAATAGGTACTTCAAATAGTAGACCTATTCAGGTAGGCTCAGAAAAGAAGGCGCAAAAGATTAATCATGCAGTATTTTGCAGTATCTCAGCCTCTCAAAAATTTCATGAATGGAAAACACTCAGTACTGCAATTGCCATTAAGTAATTCAACAGCATTCAATGCCTGAATTGCCACATAAAGTCATAATTTGCATTATTTACTGACAGATGTCATTGCTCCTGAATGATATCTTTCAAGAGACAATGTGTGATATTCTAGAACATCGTTATCCCTATGTATAGCAGAGTACAAGGCACAGGATATTTTGGCTCTGTCAGAATAATTCTTTGTAACAAGCAGGCAGAACCTTTAGAATTAAATTCAATGAAAAAAATTTGACTAAAATTTCACTGCTCAGCCCTCTGACTGGCAATTACAACTCTAAATTACAAATTTCATATCTGCTAGACTCAACAGAACATTTTACAATGATTTTCTGTTAGAAAAATAGAATTTTAACAAAACAAAGACTTCTTTTGGGATTGTGACTATATTTCATTATGTGTTTTTGAAAATATACGTAAATATTCTTTTTTGAAATTATTTGAATGGTATGTATGATTTTTTCCTTCTTCAAACATGAAGTTAGAGCTGTCAGTTTCATGAACACAAAAGTGTGAGAATAAACTTAAAAAAGATCTTTTACTTGGTACTTTTGGTAGAGAAAACCAGACCATATAGAAGTTCAGTATTAGGAAGGTTTCCAAATTTCTTCTGAAAAAGAACTCAGCATTTTAACACCTCTTGGTTACATGTTGAATCCATTAGAATTGTCCAGCAGGGCTTGTAATGAGACAGTGGTAATTCCGAGCATTCCCCACGTCTTCACGAATTGAGTTATGAGCGTTTAAATAAAGGCCTGGGAATCTGAAGAGCGGTGGTTATGTTAACTTAGTAAGGCACTAGATAAACAGAAGGTAAAGTAAGGACATAAGTTTGCTAAATAAATGTTTCAGGCGGATATTAATCCTTTCTATTGGCTCCTGTGTTGTTCTCATTTCTATGTCCTGAATAAAATATTTTTGGGGAAAAAAATCAGGACTCAGTTTCCTTCTCCCTCTCCAGTTCATGTATCTTATCTTTTGACCTTGGTATTTATGTAACACACTCTGTTATTCCTTTTTTAAGATCAAATGCAATAGACAGATGAAGGAATCTTGGAGAGACAATTCATACAACTGTGAAATCTGACATATTGTTAATGTTCATGACTTAATGCAGGTTACTTTAATGAATAATCCTGATGCGTCTGAAATTAATTTGTATAAAGTATTTTAAGAGTTATTTTGGAACTTAGTCTTAACATCTTCTCATTCTTATGCTTATGTACTATGCATTACATCTCTCTCTGTTTCTGTAAGTTTTTATAGACTTAATCTAGAGGGGCTTTAAAGTGCATCCAAAGGCTAGTTTACTTTGACATGTGGTTCTCATGTTTTCTGTGCAAATTCCAACACAGGTCAGATTTTTCTGATGAGTAGTTTGCCAAAACCATTCTTGGAAAACATTGTGGGCATTTGGCAGGAATTTGGCAGGAATTTGGCAGAGGTTAGACAGCCATGAAACACAGGTAAGTTTTATTATCTAGCATATAAATTTCCCTCGGTTGAAGTTTCACTGCTTGCACATCCCTACTCCAAATGTTTATACAATATAATCTGAAATTATGGTTTCCATTTACATTCAAGCTGCCAATCAAACATGATTCCACAGACAACAGTAATTAGCTGTGTTATCTAATTAGAAAGGAGAGGAAAATATCTTGTTGGCACTCACAGTAATACTTGACAGGCAGCTTGAATATAACTTGCATTTTGAAGCGGTTTGTGTTGGGGGAAAAAAAATCAATAAATAATTAAGTATTGGAGAGAGATCCTTTTTTAAGGTTGAAAAGTTAGCAAAAAAGGATTTAAACAATTCATTAGCATTCATTTGATGCAACCCAAATGAGGAGACTATATTCTTACCAGTGTATTAGCATTTATCCTTTTGTGACTTTACAGTACTGGATAACTCTCTCCATATACCAGAAGAAACTTTCTGAAAAAAAAAACCCCAAAAATAAAAAAATCTGTGACTTTTCAAATGTTACATGAATATCAGAATATGATGGTATGGGATTTTGGGACAAGCTTGATTCAAATAAAAACAAAGGGAACAATTAATATGCTGACATAAATTGCATGTACCAGAAATATAGACAACTTTTTCTCATTTTAAAATTTTGGGCATAATTCAGGAGAGGTCATGTAAGATTATTGTAAATTAATCTAGGAGAAAAGTAATTTTTCAAGATTTAGGGAGCTGGATGTACACTTACAGCTTTTTCTCTAATCCAAATATCTGTTGAGGATTTTTTTTTTAAAGGTTTATTGTTCTGGGACTTGTAGCCACAAGGAATTTAAACATAAGCCATTTCTAAAATTGAATTATTAGTTCTCTTCTTGTTTTTGAAGCAAAACTTTAACCACAGTGGAAGAAACTTTGAAACTAAAACGAGAATGCTGAAAAACTAAGAGGATTTTTATGTTTTGAAATGGCTGTCTATCTTAATGATTTGGGAGAATTCAAGAGAGAGCAGGAACTTTTATTTGCAGAATGTCTGGGACCAGTGATACTGGTTTTCAGTGAGTGTATTCACACAGAACTGTAAACCACTTTACATAACATGCTTTACTTTCACACTTTTCAGCTATTTTTGTTTAACTTCGCCAAGTTCCCCAGGTTGACATGCCCCGAATTCATGCATTTCTGTGTAAGGTGAAGATTGTTGCTGGTTTTATAATGTGCTTTGACAAACTATGAAGAGAGTAAATCTTCTTTAACAAATTCTTTAAAATTCCTATTTTAAAATCAGGTTCAAAGCAGGAATCCAAACCCAAGCAAGGCACTGGTATTTTGCTTTTTTTTTTTTTTTTAATATTTGCTCAATAGAAGTAGGTTTATCTTTTGTCATAATTGTTGTAATTAGAAGCAAGATTTTTTTTAGTTTTGTTTTTTTTTTTCCAAATGAAAAACTACTGTAATGTTTTACCTGTTACCTGGACAATGCACTATTAGTTCCAACAGTTTCCTTTTGACATTAAAATGGATTTCCACTGAAGGGCAAACACCACATCCATATACATCCAGACTGCATTGCAATGCAATCCATCTCATTATACATTTATACGTGTCTACCATTGCTGGATTGCTAAAACACTCAACCAAAAAAAAAAACCCCAAAAAACCCAAACCAACAAAAAAACCAAACCCTCAAAAAAACCCCAAAACCAAATTGAAACAAAACAGAAAAACAAACAAAAAACCCCAAACAAACAAACAAACAAACAAACCTCAACAAAAAACCCCCAACCTAACCATACTAAAAACAAAACCCACAAACCCCTAAAAAATGGGAAAAAAAGTCCATATGAAAAGCTGGTTTAAATTTCATGCATTTTTGCTTACAAAGTGCCTGGTCAGATGAGCATGGGCTTCTGTGAAAGAATTCCTTTTGGAACATGAATATGTAAGAAGCTATGAAAATTACATGAAGAGCAGTTTCTCTGTTACCTTCTCTGTATTCTTTGCTGCTAGGTGAGTTTTAGACTTCAGTAATTTGCAAATACCATTAAAATTCCTTTCAAAGTTTTCTGACATTGCATATTATTTAATAAAAACACTATCTTACTTCTTCATGGAAAAACGTGTGCATACCTGATTTCCCTGCTGAGGGCAGTGATGACCCGGTGGGCAATAAAGCATCAGCTGTGAACTTACTGTATATACAAAAGTTATTCATTCTGGGGTATATTTTCAAAAGCAGTGAGAATGCATGCGTAGCCACAGCCTCGATTATTCATTAATGGTATTTCTATAAGTGCTGCCTTTTCATTCCTTAGAAAATTGCTACCTAATTGTTGACCATAAAAATCTACTTGATTTTCTTACTTATTTATTTCCTAATGGGAAAAGCAATAGATCATATGTTGAAATATTTCCCATTGAGAGAAAATAATCCTGAAGTAGGGTTTTCAGACTTTGTGCATGATTTTTGTAATAATATTTTTTATTTGCTGTAACTAGAATTAGTATCAATATCAAATCAAGTATCTGAAAAAAAAGACCTTTTATGATGACAGAGGAAGTATTATGTTTAAAAGAGTTCTAATAAATTAAATAATATTTATAAAAAGTTGGCATTTTAAAAAAATATATTTTGAAAAAAAAATCCCATTACAGTATTAATGTGCTATGATGTGATATAGGGGTAAAATATAGTATATATCCTTGTCTTAAATGTCATACTTGTGAAAGCTCATGCACGTACACATGTCTTTCTTACAACACTAATCTGCCCCTAACAAGCCAGCAGAAAAGTACATTGAATCATAGAATAGTTACGGTTGGAAAAGACCTTAAGATCATCAAGTTCCAACCCCCCTGTCATGGGCAGGGACTCCTCACACTAGACCATGTTGCTCAAGGCTCTGTCCAGCCTCACCTTGAACGCTGCCAGGGATGGAGCATTTACCACTTCTTCAGGCAGCCTGTTTCAGTAAAGAACTTCTTATATCTGATCAAAACTTCCCTGTTTGAGTTAAAACCCATGTCGTAGTTTAAGCCCAGCCGGTAACCCAGAACCACACAGCCACTCTCTCACTCCCCCCATTTCCTTCCTCAGCTCCTGGAGGGATGGGAAGGAGAATCGAAACTGCAACTCCCACGGGTTGAGATAAGAACAGTCCAGTAACTAAGGTATAACACAAACCACTGCTGCTACCACCAATAA
>WYDI02017757.1:0-15350 GCA_009867235.2 Psittacus erithacus | reverse complement strand
GCTGCCCCATCCCTGGCAGTGTTCAAGGCCAGGTTGGACACAGGGGCTTGGAGCAAGCTGCTCTAGTGGAAGGTATCTCTGCCTATGGCAGGGGATTGGAACTGGAGAAGCTTTAATCTTCCCTTTCAAGCCAAACTGTTCTGTGATTCTATGATTAACAATGTGATAACACCAGGAGTTTGGGAGATTTTGAATCAAGTCTTCAATAATGACTAAGGAAGGAAATGAAGTGTGATAGCATGCTCCTTTTTTTTCAATAAGCACTTTTTCGAGTCCCAGAGAAGTCATGAAAGGACTGTGGGTTTTGCTTTCCTTATTCAGGATGAAGGCATACATGAAATAAATGCAAATCTGCGGTGGGAACACCACGGGGAATGAAGTGACCACTCATTACCTCAGTTAATTCTATATATTTTTGTTAGCGCTTGATTTAATTTTGTCTTAGCTCCATTCCAACAATTCTTGGATTCACGTGGCTGCTGCTGTAGCAATGACACTTCAAGTTCAGTTTGGAAAAGCAAAATTTAGTGTTAGTTAGATAATTGCTGTTCTCATACTCAGTTACAACCCCTTCCCACCCAGTTTCCTACAATCCATAGTGAGTGCTTAGTTTTTTCACTCTGGCTCCTCTATAGATAAGTTCTTCCATGCTGAATGTACGTAGCACTAAGAAGACTATTTACTTTTATTTTTAATCTAAGTAGAACAGCTTTGCAACCCTTTCAAAAGTGGCAGTGTTAGCTGCATCCCTTATGCATACAAATGCAGTTGTGTGTACGTTAGCCTAAAGGCATAATATAAAGATTCTCTGTGGTTTTACCCAGGCGCCACTGTCTTATCGATACAGATCCTCAACATGATAAGTTTCGACAGAGTGAAACAAGATTCCGATCAAAGAACAAGTCAAGATTTACTTATCTGTTTTTGTAAGTTTAAGTCTCATGAGCTCTTTGCACAAATGCAGAAATTATAGTTTGAAGGAGCTCCCATGATCTTAAAATGCATGTCTAAAGCTATAGGTTATTTTGCTTCAGCTAGTAGAAAACTGAAGTATTTCTTCTCATAAAAATGACTTCAAGCTAATAATATTGCTCATGTGCACAAATATCTAAGTGAGCCCTAAGATAATATCATGCTAATAAAATGCAAAAGTTTCTGTTATTTATGTTACATGTTATGTCTATCTCCTATGGCGTAGTTCGCAAGTATACTGTGGAAGCAAGGGGCCCAGGATGTGTTATGATTTGCTTAAACCAAAACCCACCCCATTCCTTTTATCAGTTTTAGATTTCTCACCACTGAAGACCACAAGCTGTTCTCTTCTCTCTGCAGCACAAATCCATCACTTCATTAATCATCCAGCAACCTGAGCTCGATCGTGGCTGCAGCAGCCTGCTCCGTGTCAGACCCTTTTCCTGCTGCCCTTCACTGTTTCACCAGGAATGTAACCCTGCTAATATTTGTAGGGGGCTGAAATGGTTCCTTATAAGCATCAGAAGTCCCATTCTTGGCCACAATAGAGCATCTCTCCAGTTTGAACTCTTTGTCCAAATTTCTCAGGGCATTGACCTGTGCAGGCAGCTGAAATGGTCTGCAGGTATGTCCTCTTAGCTCTTGCCCAGAGGTTTGTGCCTCCTGATGCATACCCATGGGGCAGCAGGATGAGATCTATTCCTTTTGGGCAAGCAAACAGAGTTGACAGCCCTTTCAACCTCTCTGTGTAGATCTTCCCTGGTTCATACCAGGAATCTGTGGGTTTTTTAAGTGTTGAAGGCCAGGTTGGACTGGGCTTTGAGCAACTGGTCTAGTGGAAGGTGTCCCTGCCCATAGCAGGGGGTTGGAAGTGACTGATCCTTTCCAACCCAAACCATTCTGTGGTTCTGTGATTCCGTGGGACTTTGTATGCACAGTTTTCATGCTCAGAAACTTGCTCATCAGCAACTTTGCTTTTTTGTCACGTCAGTCAAGGCTCCTGAGCAGCCGTGTGGGCTTTGCTGGTTGATCAGTTGAGCTTGTTCCTATGACTTAATGACCGGGATTATGTCACTCATTACAATGCTCACCAGCATCAGCTTTCAGCTGTGGCTTTTTTTGGGAAGCAAACAGCTGAGAGTAGTAGTCCAATGTAACACACTGCTTTCTGTAATGTCCATTAGGTGTCCCCACATGCTGATGGCTCGTGGGTACTTTAATTACATCTTCTCAATTAACAGCTCTGCATGCGTTCATTGAATGGAGTCCCAGATTTCCATATAGAACACAACACTGTAGCACTTGTACTTTCTGCAAGAAATTCTCATTGCTCAGAAGAACTTGTATGTTTGCAGACCACTATTTTTCATTTGCGGTGCCTGAACCTTAATTAACTTTGCATTTGTAAGTAGATAATATATACAATATGGTAATTCTGAGCCCATAACCACCTGGCATGTTCTTTTCTACCACTGCGCAGCTACTCTGTTTGCAATGCAGAACAGTAAGAGAAATTATAAGTAAATTAAACATACAGGCATAATGCCATCTTTCAGCTTTGTTATTCGCAGCCCAAGGCGCTGCTGGACCCCTTGTTAGAGCACTAAGTTTTCTCCACTTGTCTATGTGTTCTGTCATGGGTTTGTAAATATGCCTATGGATTATTTGCTGCCTGAATCACTATCCTGCAATTTGACAGAGTCTCACAGGGAGAAGTCAGCTTCTTACAACACCAAGGACAGGTTTTTCTGTGCATGGGCTGGTGGTTATAGGAATAATCTCAGCCTCCTTTCTCACCCTTCTCATTTTTGTGATCACTCAGCCTTTACCATTACAGACTTGACTAGCACTTGCAGACCCCCTGGCAACACCACATCTGCATTTCTTCTAGCCAGACTCTCTTTTAATGGCTGGTTTCATGTGACAAACCCCAATTTTATTAATTATAGAGCTTCAAGTTAAAATGAGAAACCATCATATCACAAACAGGTGAATTAAGTTCGAGCTAGGCTTGCATCATAATCTTCCATGCATTTATCTGGACAGTAATACCTTTGAAACGTCCCCTTTTTGAGACAGTACAGCACAAAAAGGACTTAAGTGTCTACCCTAGGGTTTTTTCACAGTTCAGTGTGCAAAAAACTGCCTCCACCTTTGCAAGGCTCACGTATTGGTCCAGTAAGATCTTATGAAGTGCACTTTACAACAAGGAGGTTTGAGCATGCCTAATGCAAACTGCAAGGGTAACAGCTTATGGGGGAATAACCTCTTTCACTGCCAGTTGGTGGTGGTACATTTAGCCTTTCTTCTGTCAAGACAGTGGTGAGATTACTCACCCAGGCAAGAGAAGATGAAATATAAGTTAAAGCTTAAGCAGGTTCAGACATGAATTCCCATCACTGGGGAGAACCTCTTGACTCCCTGGCTACAGAGAGTTCCAGAAGGAGGCAATCCTGTAGGGAACTACTGGAAAGACTTCACCAATACATGAAGAAACAGAATGTGTCGAGGTCTTGTGTCTTGCCAGAACATCTACACCCTGCTTCAGCTCCCAGAGGATATCTTTAGTGTTAGCACAGCAGTCAAGGACAGTGACTCTCTCCTCCACCCCTCTGAATGGTCTTTCAAAGCATGAAGGGCACTCAACACTGCAGAAGTGACCGCTGAACAGTGAACTAGACCATGTGGAGCTAAGACTGTCTTGTAGGAGGAGGCATCTGTATGTTTCTCCATAAGCTTTTGTGTGTATTTTACACCCCTTTGCCAACCCTGTCTGTACTTACGGGAAATGTGTGGTGCTGTAGGTATAGAGGATCTACCTCTGCCAGTGTCAACAAAGCAGACAAAAGTCTGGTGTTACTTTTGAAGTCTGCAGTTTACACATAGTGAATTTGGAGCTGTTATCTGGACACAGGTTTGCAGGAACTTGTTGTTTGTCTGCCTTCAGAGAACTTTCCAATAATTCATTTCAGATAATTAGTATTTATTAATTCCCTCCTTGCATCCAAGATATAATTTGAATTTTTTCCTTTTAATTTTAAAGAAATGAAGTTCACTTCCTGTCATGATTTTAAATAATGAATTGAACTGTGCTTTCTGACATGATTTATCATTCCAAGAACGGATAGAATATCATTATCTTGTTAGAACAATGCCTGGCTTTTTCTTACAGCACGCATAGCAAAAGAAATACAATAAGACAGCTTAGCCTATCATGTTTGATTTCATCAGAGCGTGATAGAAATACTAATACTTATACTAAATTGATCTTCACAACCACAGTGTGCACTAAATAATTACTTATAATACGCTAAGAGAATTACCAAGGGCAATGCTAAGGCTCTGTTTCCCTGATACCTGCCTGCTGTGTTTTTTAGGGACAGAAAGTATTTTTTATATCAATATTTTCATTATGCTGGAAACAATACTCAAGGAAAGTGCATTGTCTTCCAGGTTTAATGAGTGTTTCCCATGTTGCACTCCACAATTTAAGGCTGTTTTAATGGCAAAAAGAATTAGCAGCAGACTTCTGTAGGTGTGTCTGCACTGTCTTTCTGTGCTGTCCTCAGACCAACTGTGACTTCAGATCATTCATTCACAAGTTGTCTGCAAAAACTGTTCTGGAATAAAACTTGCAAAGTCAATTTTTTTCAACCATCTTTACTGAGAAGTTGATGTTTTCAGGAAGCTGATTAGCAATCAGTGTGCTACTGCAGAACTATGGAGAGAGAAGACCTTCAACACCCAAACCTGTCCTAGATCTTTATCTGCTACCAGAGAAAACAAACCAATAAAAAGATAAAAAATAATGCAAATATGAACACCAGACCTTTGCCCAAGAACAAGCTCTGACTGCAAGGAAAGAAGTGCCATCAAAATCCGTGGTGTCCACTCAGGTTTTCAGTATTGCCTCTTTACATGAACGATGCTCAGATTGAGGTGTAGTTCCATGTTAGGACACATGCCTTTAGGTGTTAGCACATGCGCTGTCTCAACTCCCATTGTCATGAACAGAGGTTGAGTCAACACAGTTGGTGGAGCAAGTGAAGTGGTTCTCTTCCCAGGGAGAGCTGGTTCACCTTATACCCTTCATGTAAGTCAAGAGTCTCATGGCATCTTAGATGTATGCCCAACCTTCATTTGTATCTCCAGAAAGGCCTAGCTCCCCATAAGTCCTGTGCCATAGCTGTCACCCCTCTGGCTTTAGCACATGGGTGCAAACCAATCTCTGTTGCTTCAGCTGTCAGCATCCATGATGACCTTTACAGCAGATAAAATTTACTTTATCTCCAGAACACTTCTCAATTCATAGTAATGCTTGATAGGAATCCCTGAAGTTTGTGACCTATATTTAATTCTCCAGGAGGCTGATATTTTAGTCTTGTCTGTCCCCTACAAAGCCAGCTTGATTTATCATTTCTGTGTTTGAGATGGTTGCTCTGAGCTCCTGCTGTGCCTTACGTTAAGATGGGATCTTCCTCTCTCATGGACCTGTACTCATTTTTTTTTCCTTTGTTTTCTGTGATATGGCACACAATGCTCCATCCCTGGCCTTGTTCAAGGCCAGGTTGGACAGAGCCTTGGGTGGCATGGTTTAGCAGGAGGTATCCCTGCCCATGGAAGGGGGGTTGGAACTGGGTGATCTTAAGCTCCTTTCCAACCCTAACTATTCTATGATTCTATGATTCTAAGACACTGGGCTATCTGACACACCAGTTCTTGGGCTGTGGGTCACTTCCTTCATTAGCATTTATATAATGCTTTTTAATTAGCACATTCCTGTCTGCTTCCTTCGGTTTTTATGGCACACTTTTAAAAGATGCTACAGTATAGCTTTATGAATTATTTCTCTTGACAAAATATATTTTGTTAATAAGCACAGTATGACGCTCATTACTTTAATCTCCATATGATAAAGATTAATCTTGGTATAAAAAATGGTGAATTTGGGAACATCTTTTTTTGTAAAACATTTTCTCCTGTAATCCTGATGCCTGATGGAAGCTTTCGGGGTGAGAGGCCCTCTTCAGGACACACCCCAGAATTACTTCCCTGGAGGAGTCAGTGAAAAAGAATGTGCAGTTATTTTATCCTTGCCAGTGGCATGGGGTTAGAACTGGATGATCTTTAAAGGTCCCTTCCAACCCAAACCATTCCGTGAGTCTATGACTCATGAATAAATACATAAGTTCATGCTGACTGAAAACCTAAATTGCTGAAGTTAAACTGAGTCCATAAGCCAATCAATTACAGGGGAATGAAGATAATGAAAACAGTAAAGAGATTCTAGACCTGCAAGGACTTGTATAAGGGATACAAGATTTTCTTCCGATCGAGACCGGCAAATGTCAATGAATTTACATGAAGTCTCTTAGCTGTTACTAAACCCATGGGAACATAAAGTGAAACAAATTCAAGCATGACCAATGAAGTCTTTTGATGTTCATGAAAACTGCAACACAAGGTTAGACCAATTAGTGCAATGACTGTAAATGTTAAGTGTGGACAACTAAAGTCACAGTCACTCCAGGGAAAGGGTTCATTTAAAGTATAATTTATTACATCAGAGTTTCAGTCTAAAGGATTGCACTAGACATTGTGGCAAATATGTTCAAGGGTCATAAATCAGAGTTTACAAAACTACAACCTGTAATAATTTAAACTTATATAGATACATTCATTGAAGTGTTTAACAAACATTAATTAGTTAAGCTGTGTAACCCCCCACTGCGAGTGTACAGGTAAGTCAAAGCATTTGTATTTCAATTTTACAGAAGGTTAAGCTGAAGTGCAGAGAGATTGATTTGCCTGAGGTCACACAGCAAGTCAGTGGGAAAACTGCAAATAGAATCTGCAGTCTGAAGTTCTCATTTCCCTGTTTTTACCACTTACATTACACTTCCCACTAGTAAAACGAAAGGGAAGAAAGAAGCTGCTGAAGTGGTGAGGCTGGCAATATAGTTAACCCAGTTTTCTACACGTGTTCTTGCTTTTTTCTGCAGCTGAGGCACATATCAAAGGGGTAGGTTGATTTTGAATTGTTTGGAACTTTACTCCATCTATCCTTGGCATGACTTAAGTACAAACATCAAAATACTTGATATCTTCTGAATTAAATATAGCTGGGCAGTAAGAGGCAACCCCCTTGAGTTTCAGTCATGTAACTTTACAAAGTTAGTCTTTGTGCGCTGCAGCTCATATGATGCTCTGTGTTTGCCCACTGCATGGGCACACTCTTTCTGTATGCTCGTTGCCCTTGCTTAGCCTTCTGCACCAGGAATGTGGGTGGGAGATGAAAATAGAGACTGCAGCCCCATAGTCACGTACGTCTGACTTTACACAGCACCTCATCATAAATGAGGACTGAGTTGTAGCTCAGTGCCTCTCAGGTTACTTGACGGGCATGTGATATCATGCACTACAGAAACCGAGGTTGTGTGCTTTGGTATCAGAATAAGGTTGTTGTTGAGTACAGAAGGTGATGCCCTGCTAGAAAGCAGAGCCTTGGGTTGAGCAAATACATACTGTTTCACTAAAAGGAGACTGTGATGTGTTTGCAGTGAAAGGGCAAAAGAGATGTAGAGGGGAAAATGTTCTTAGGTGAGACCTTGAAGTGAAGAGATTAAAGGACGTAAAGAGTCGACATTGCCTTGGTAGGTGAAAGAACTAGGAAGAAAGGTGGTTTTTTACTGCTTTGTCTTATCTTTATATTTAAAGAGATGTTCAGAAGGGGTTGGATATGAAGTTGCTTCTTTGTAAGGTGAAGAAAAAGGCTGGGAAGCTGCTATTACTGATTCCCTATAGATTGCCATGGGGTTTTCATAAAAATGCTTTTATGCTGCCTTGGGAAAGTGCATCTCATTGGATTTCTTGCTTTTGGAGTTTCTAATGCTCAACTTTCCAAAGTCTTACACAAGAATAAACCAATTTACCATTACTGTATGGCTCATCAGAGTTTCCTTAAGGTAAGAGCTGGGTATCTGAGATTCTTACACCATGTATTTGCCAGCCCCGGTAGGGTCAAAGAGGGAAAATACTGGGAAAGGTCTGAGACTAACAAGACATTTCTTGCACTTGGAAGTCACATCAGTTCATCATGACATTCTACTTGTCCAGCCTGCTCTCAGCACAGACAGCATTGATTGCACAAGGGTCCTTCCTTTGGAAGCAGTTGGAAAATATGTAATATACCTGAAGCACAAGCCCTGTGCAGGTATCTGCTTCAAGATGACAAGTTCTGCATGGTGTGGGCTTCAAATCAGTTAGGGGAAAGGAGGAATGATGTTGTTAACAATCCATGATAAATAGGAGTGCAGAAATTCATGGCATAAAGAGGCTGATGCAGGTTTTCCTGTGCTGAGTTTGTTATCAGGTGTGCTGTAACAGCTGTATGAGTTGTAATTTGCCATGTAACTGCAAGTGTTGGAAAGTAAGCGCAAGTGCCTTTTGAAAGATCAGGTCCTTGGTATATAAATGGTGAATAACGTGCATTAGACAAGCTGCTCCCTTCCTGGCCTTCTCCTCTCCCTGGAGGACATCTAGGGCACTATGTCAGGTAGACTGGAGGGATGTCCTCTCCATCCAGTTTTGAGGGCCTTTGCAATTGTATTTGATGTGAAAGAGCCTCTCAGGTTTCTGCCAAGCTATTAGTGTGGAGAGGGACATGCTGGTGCTGCATTGCTGTGTGTTTGAGTGATCTCCTGCAAGAGCAAACTCATCTCTTTTCTGGCAGTGGCCATGTCTGATTAGAAGAGACACATATATATATATAATATATATCTTTTCCTGCACAGGAGATAATACATTAGTTCTTTTCAAGAGCAAATTGCTTTCACCAGAAAATATTTAGAAATTAGGGGATGCAGAGGAGGGATTACAGTCAGTGAGTTGAATCTGTCAACAGCTATGGTTAATCCTGTGATGACTTCATCCCTCTATTCCTAACCCCACCCCCAGGATTCCTGTGCTTGCCCTAAGGCTGCAACAGCTCTCCCTGGAGGAACACATGTGTTGAGTGCTATCGACCTTGGCTGGCACTGCGGGGCTGTAGATCAGCTCAAATGCCATAACTTGGCCCCTTTGCCTTCTGCACAGCCCCAGACGCTTGCGCTGCCTTGTGCAATGAAGCCAAACACCTGAGGAGGGGAAGACGGGGATCCAAATCCTTCTGAGTTTCGGCAAACTGGGTGCTTCTGGAAAGTATCTGATAGGGGTGACTCCTGACTGTGCTGTTGAGTACCTGCAAGTACCCCAGAGCCCGCAGGTCCCAAGGCATGCGCTCTAAGCACTTGATCTTCCATTTATCCTACCTACTCCCAACCTATTTATGTGCAGTTGTGATGGAAAAGCCTATCTAAAACTAATCTGACTTAGAAAGAATTATAGAATAAGTGCATCATTTTCTGGTTCTGGTCATGTATGCAGTACTTCCCTCCATATTCTGAGGGAAATTAGCTTTGCAGCTGGTTCCCTTCCAAGATTAAAGCAAAAGAAAGTGAGGAAATATATAATCTGACTCTTTTTTTTTTCTCCTATTACTCTTGCCTCAGACATGAGAATATACCTGCAGTTTTGGTATCTCATTTTACAGTCAAATTTTGACAATTTTCCCTAATTGTCCTTACTTAAAGGAATCATATCTTGAGCACTTGAGCACCAAACAATATCACACAATAAACAAGTTATATAACTGAACAGTTTTTCGCTATTAAACTCTCTTTTACAGTTGTTTAAGTGCATGTTGGAACCATTCAGATGAAAGTCTGTTCATAACTTCTGTGACCCACAGTGGGGCTGCGTGATCCTCCGACAGGATCAGAAATGAACAATAATAACTGTTAACTGCTGCACAGAAACAAGGGAAAAATCTCTCTGGTAATGGCTTTGCATCCAGCTCTCCACACAAAGAATAAAGCCTCTTCCCAAAGGTGCATGTTATTGTCAAGCATTGGAACAGGCTGCCCAGGGAAGTGGTAGAGTCACCATCCCTGGAGGTATTTAAAGGATGCATAGATATGGTGCTGGGGAACATGGTTTCGTGGTGGGCTTGGCAGTGCTGGGTTAATAGTTGAACTCAGTGATCTTAAAGGTCTTTTCCAATCTAAATGATTCTATGATTCTATGCTACATGCAGAGAGATACACAATGCTGAAAACAAAAGCTGAGGGTTTAAGCTCGTAGGAAAAGAGCTTGGATACGGATGGATGTGAACCATCACTTTTCAAAGCAAACTGTCATTTTATGAAAGGTCTGTTCTGAAGCAGAGGAAATCTTGCCTTGGCCTCTTAATGCTTCCTTAGCTGTCACTTTTGAACACATAGTAAAATCACCAGCACTCTCTGTTTACATAGTTTCCTATCAGGAAAAATCCTGGAAGAGGTTCAGTAATATGCTTGGTTATCCAGAGGTGCAAAGCAGCCAGTGTGTGCTCATGGCCCTGCTCTGGCTCTCACAGACCGAGCACTGATCTAAGGCCCCTGGCTAGCATGTTTAAAATGAAAGCTCACCCCAGGGTTTAGGATTTGCTGCTCTGCTTTTGTGCATCTTCAGCTTCAGAAGCAGAATAAGCAGTTCTGAGTGTGGCATTTACTAATTTAATCTGCTGTGCCCACTTTCAACTGTTTCTGTGCATTACTGAACCTGTCTCACAGTTTCTTCACTTGCTCTGTTGAAAACACAGTGAGCAACCATAGATGTTAGCCATAACATATTGTCAATGGTGAATACTCAAATGCAGACTGCAATACCTATTTATGAATGAGGTTAGACTATATAGTCAAAACTGCAGTAATATAGTCAACATCATCACTGAACAGGTTTAAATACTGACTTTACTGCTTGACTCCTGTTTTCTAGTTTTTACTTCTTAACATAAATATCATTTACATGGAAAGGGCTGCAGCAATTATTTTGTCTTCTCCGTGCTCAGCAATCTGTGTTGAATATTTTATTCTCCCTGGATTTTGGATAACTGCCTTTGAGGCAAACATTCCAAGCTGAGAAGTTTTGGAGAGCTCTGATTGTATTTTGGGTATATTGCAAAACCCAATCATGACGCTATTGTGCAGCAAAGCTAAAAGTACTCAAAGCCATTTTTCCACCTAAACATATAAATAACAATTGCAAAGTCATTAATTACTAGCTATTTAGTAATTTATTTCATCAAGTAGAGTGTTTCAGAGCTTTTTCAATAAAAAGATGTAATATTGCTCAGGTATGTGCCTGCTTAGTAATTGTTCCTGCCTCAATGAGCTTACAACCTATAATCGCAAAGGACCATAGGATCGTTAGAGAATTCAGATTGGAAGAGATCTCCAAAAGTTATCTAGGCCAAATACAAGGAGTTTCCTGAAGCTCAAGAATCATGACGGGTTAATAACTGCATTTGTTACTGACTACCTTGGCACATGTTCTTACAGAGTACATTGCTTTTAATAGATTTAGAAACATTTATCAACTAGAAATTTGGCAGAAGAATGCTTCCCTGGCTTGCACTGTGCCGTTTCACTGCCTGCGTGGAACAGAGAACCTGTTCTCTCCCCCTGCAGTAACTCTTGCTGTTGGGTTAGCATCCATGTTTCTAACGCCTATGTTTGAAAACCTTGCCACAGGGCTCCTAAATTTCATTTTGAATTGATATATCTTGGTGTTACTCCTGCCAACTGCAAAAAATAATCCTTGAGCTTTTCTGTTACTGTTGAATCTCACAACACCTTTACTTTATGCAGACCCAGGGCATATATATGAAGTCCTGGGGATGAGATACAGCTGAAGTGGGAAAGGTGTTTTTGACTGCTGCTGCACTGAGGGATGCAAATGGGGGCAGGTTTGAGCTCACCATGACTGTAAAGCTGTGTACCAGCTTGATAGCTGGAGATTTGCCATTTCTCACCTCGGGTCTGTGCCTTAGTCTTGCTTTAGTTGAAAACTTACCCAATTTCCCGCTCAGTTTTTTTCTTCTCTTACTTTTCCATCTCTATAATGGCTATTTTGCTCAATATGGAAACATTTTACTTGAAGAAAACCCACAAAACATAGTTACATATGGTGAAGTGTGTTATTTAACCTCCCTTTGGACGGCGTCCATGGGCAGGGCGATTAAAACCCTTTACTGGCAGGCTGGTGGGATCTCTGATCACTTCCCTGCTACTTCTACTGCGTGAATCAGTTTTCCTTCTTGAACAACATCCTGCACAGTCCTCCTTACTCCTACCTAATAATTCAGACCAGATGGCTGAAGCTGACCCAGCATAATCTGCTCCCTGGGATATAAATGATGCCATTTAGATGAACACTGTAATGTTCCCTTAGTCAAAAAATAAAAGGACTTGCAGGAAGAGCCTGTAACAATTGACTTTATTTTGATTTGCAGTCTTATGCCAGACAGTAGCCATTTGTGCTGGGTTACACAACATTTAAAGGTACATATCAGACACTGTCCTACACATAGACAAAAAGACTGCCCCAAATTTCCTGGAAAGGAGACAGCTTGTGTTTGTGTCTTGCCTTAGACCCCCATTCTACCTTGTCCCTGAATGCCCTGGAAAAACAGATGGCAGCTGTATTGCAAAGCAAGACAGGGCACTGACACAGCACAGGAAAAAATAATTCCTTGGCTAAGGACCTCTGTAAGAGGAAAAAAACCCCAACCCTTTTCTTTTTATCCTACAGAATATTTGTTCCAATTCCCAGTATGTGTCTATAGAAATGTGATGCACAGAGAACTTGTTGGGTAATGGGATTCTACATTGTTAATGATATTACAGCTATCTGCAGAAGCAACAGACAATTACTGCAGATACCAGAATATTGGTGCCATTTCTAAATTGTCTCAAGACATAAAGTGGAGAGGGCTGGTAGCAAGGTGTATGGCAAGAAAATCCTCTCTCATTGCTAAGCACAGATGAAGGTAACAGCTATTGGAAGAGCCCTCAGCCAAGCACATTCTCTTCCTGGAGGTCAAAACATGCTGCAGTGGATAGGTGTCTGGAAGTGGGCTTTGGATGAGGTTAAGTGTGTGGAGCAGTTTGCGTTGCTCTGTTACAAGTAGCCACATGTACTGTCAAGTCAATAGGGAGGCAGCATTTGCTGACACATTCAGTACAACTTCAGGTCAAGTGATGTACAAGATTATCCTTTTAAGCTTAATTGTTTGTGTTCTATAAAATATAGATGGTGTCATAAAGCCTGGTATTGACTTGTTTGTTACTGCAATAAAGGCTTTCCTCTTCCTCACCTTAGTTTTTTAAATGCAAAAGAAATACAAAAGATCTTTCCATTCATGCTCTGGTTTTCTATATGCCCCCTCTCTTCCAAATCCTGTGTTTGGTACCCTGCAAATCAATCCTTACTGTATAGCTGCATTGTAAACCTGTAGCAGCTCAAGTTGAGCCTCTTATTACCTTGGAAAACTCATCTTTTGATATCCTTAATTCCTAACCCTTTGCTTCAATTAGGTACATACAAAGTGCAGCTACAGGTCAGCTGGTGTTAAAGAGATTTACTGGTGTAATGCCAGTTGCTCAGTACACTGGGTGCACTCAGTGTGTGTGCTCTGATGGCTAAGTCTCTGAATGTGCATGAATTTACTGAGGCACATTTAATACTTGCTGTTGTTTCTCTCTGTAGGTAAAAATCATGTAGACGCCAAAACTATCTCAAATACTTCACCCAGCTTTGAGGCTACCAGGTGGATTATGCTGATTTACACAGCTGAAGATGGGTCAGTAATTGAAAGGGCACCAAGGCATATAAATAGGAGCAAAGCCTAACTGCCTTTCTCTTTGACTTTGAGTGATTTTAGTGAAGTGTGTATCTGGAGTAAAGAAAAAGGCTTGTAGGAATGGGTGTCTCTCATCTAGCACGCTGGGGAATTGCTCCATATTTGTGCAGTTGAATCTACCTTTCCTTGCAAAGGGAACTTTTAAGAATGGAATGATATCCCAAGCCACTGGTGATTCTGAAGCCCCTGTAAGTAGGTTGTGGATCACAAAGGGATGGATATACCTGGTGTGTTTGTCTGTGTGCTTCTGCACTTCAGCCCTGCTAGTTTGCTTCTCTTTGAGGCCTT
Organism: Psittacus erithacus; assembly: GCA_009867235.2. Classification (NCBI taxonomy): domain Eukaryota; kingdom Metazoa; phylum Chordata; class Aves; order Psittaciformes; family Psittacidae; genus Psittacus; species Psittacus erithacus. The sequence goes on along the minus strand of WYDI02017757.1, from coordinate 1,309 downwards.
GTGTAATTTTCTCAGCCAACACTATATGGTTCTTAATGTTTGGTTTGCTTTGAAATGAAAGGAGTTATGAAAGTGTATGTTATTATTATCTTCCTTTAATCTTTGCTCAAAAGTTAGTCCTCTCAGGCCTTTAATCATCTGTCTTTGTCTGAGTTCCCTTCGATTTACTTCTATCTTTCTGGTGCTGAAGTGCTTAGAGATGAATGAGGCATTGTATTGCTTTATCTTATTTTTTCCTCATTAGAATGCTAGCAAAAGCCTATGGTAGCGGAAGACAGAAAATGTAGTTTAGGCTAGTCAACATTTTTGCCTTTTCATATTATTTAATCCTTTTGCTATGAGAGTTATAAAATATTCCAATGAGGAATGGATGTTATGGTGCATATAAATTGGGACAGAAATTCTACTGGACTAATGTTCATAGGCTGTAACATCAATCACTTGAAAGTCAGAAAATGGCAGCGTTTAGGCAGCCTGTTCAGCTTTGTCTCATCACACATTTTTCTTTCAGTGTAGCTGCTGTCTGCATGAAAAGTCGCTCTTTTTTGCGATTAGGACATTGTGTCTTCTCCAGTTCTTTGTCCAAATTATTTTTGTTTAAATTTTCTTTAAGAAAAAAAATGTGAGCACAACTCAAATTTGAGCCTAAATAATTTACATATATATATATTTAAACTGTACTGAAGAAAACAAGACTTCATAAGGAGAAGTGCATCCAGCTTTAGTAAGAGGAAGGACTGTCTGGCACATCTATAAAGGTTAGAGCCTGCTCACTCTTGCACACATCTGTAAGAAAGGGGAAAGGCAGTTCTTGGAGCTTTCCTGCAGAACACAGTAACTTGACATGAGCATTTTAAAGTGATACTGATGTATTCTCTGCAATGCTAATGTAGGGAAAACTTGTTTTCCCACTTCCCTCTTGATGGAATAATCCAAAGTAGAATGTATAATGGTATCTTTAGGATTACTTCATAGTAGAATCATAGAATAATCAGGGTTGGAAAGGACCTTAAGATCATACAGTTCCAACATCCCTGCCGTAGGCAGGGACACCTCACACTAAACCATGTCACCCAAGGCTCTGTCCAACCCGAACTTGAAGACTGCCAGGGATGGAGCATTCACAGCTTCTTTGGGCAACCCATTCCAGTTGGCTTTCTGGGCTGTGAGCGATACTGAAGCCAACTCATGTTCATTTTCTCATTGACCAACACACGCACAGGGCTGCCCTCAATCTCTTCTCTGCCCAACCTGTAGCTGTGCCTGGGATTGCTCTCACCCAGGTGTAGGACCTTGCACTTGGCATGGT
>WYDI02017756.1:0-27807 GCA_009867235.2 Psittacus erithacus | reverse complement strand
GAGCAGCAACTAAAAACATCGGTGTTATCAGCGCTGTTCCCAGGCTGAAAGTCAAAAACACAGCACTGCACCAGCTAGTAAGGAAGAGAAAAAAGACTGCTACTGCTGAACCCAGGACACAATCAAGGCTCGTTGCTGTTACCAAAATGTTCTCAGGCACAGCAGAGTAAGATGGTAAGCTTTACAGCCAGCAGATAGAGCAAAAAAACAGCCTCTAATGAGCACTAGACTCTAAAATACAGTGAGGCAAGCAAGCACAGGAGCATGTAAATTAATAACTAAATAGCAATAATAGCTATAAGTTCAATCTAGCACATTCCAGTCAAACCTGTTGTTACCTCAAGCTCTTTTAGTTCCATGTTGGATGACAAAAAAAAACTGTTGCAGATTAACCCTAGCCACCATCTAAGATAACACAGCCTAATTGATGGTGGGGTGGGGTAAGAGGCAGAAAAGGCCTTGATTCTGTGCAAGCACTGTGCAGCACTAACAAAACACATCTCTGCAAAACACAGCACTGTTTACAGCACAAATCCAAATCATAGCCCCATACTAGCTACTGTGAAGAAAATTAACTCTATTACAACAAAACCAACACAAATGTGATCATCCTAACATCTGCAATCTGGAAAACTATCTGAAAATCTTACTTGAAGAATCTGTAAAAGTCCCTATTAGGAGCCGTAAAAGCCTTTCCACTTACACATTTTTGGCACTGATTCACTTGCAAAACAAAAGAGCAGCATAGTTGTGAATTCATAAAAGAAGAAAAAATAATAAATGAAAGCAACTGAGGCTTGAACTACCAAAATCAAAATTCAGTTTTGTTCACTGAGACTTTTACATTAAATCTGGCCTGAATCATTATTTTTAAGTCAGGAGGTGTTAATACTTCAGTGTGTACACTTGAGTTTATTGATCCAGATTATGATCGATACTCAAGAATAATAAATACTGGTATGCATAAACAAGGGTAAAAGCTTTACCTTGCAAAATTCAGCTATCTGTTGAAAATACAAAACATACTTGTTTTGCAAGGTACTTTGATGTTTTTCATATTTATTTAAAATATAAAGCTACAGTATAGAGCAGAATTGCTTTTGCAGTATAATACTGTCCTGTGTTAAGCCTGTTACTTTGACTGTGACGCATGTGTGCGTTGCGGGGGGTATTATATATGGGGGAGTGGAAGGCAATGACTTAACAGCACAGGGAAAAAGACAGTTGAAGTCTGATGAAGTGTCTCTAATACCAGTCTCCTCTGCTGAAGCAAGTGTGAGGCTGTGGGGTTTCTGAGCGCACGCTGGTTTCCAAATGTTCCTGACAAGGATGACAACTGCTGTCTCCAGCCCCTGGGTGTGAATAGGTGCTCTCGTGACATGGGACAGCAACCCTGGGTAGAACACCTGTTGTCCAGTGTCGAACTGAAATCATATTTCTGCGGAGAAAATGGTGTCTAAAAGGAGCAGATTCTGCTTTAGTCCCTGTCATAGGTACCTGATTGGACAGACTTCTCCCTGATGAGGAGGAGGTTTGCTGTCCTAATCCCATCTCTTCCCCTGAGTATGTGGGAGACTTCTGCAAAGTGCTGATATTCACTGTGTAGATCTGAGTTATTCTGACCAGCCTTGAAGCCAGACTGGGAAAAGAGGCAAAGCTCTTAAGCAAATGAAAATTGCAAGGCTATGTAGTGAAAGGAAAAATACTGAAATAAAACAATGATAGGTCTTGAAAGGCCATATTTGTGTCACAGAAACTTTCTAAACCTGACTAACTGGTGATGCACTTGACTGATCTCCAGGTCTGTGCAATTGTCTGTTTTATTAAACTAGTCTATTCAACTTTATTGAATCTGTACAACTTTACTGCAGTCACTGAGCAACACCCTCAAAGAGAATCCTCATGATGACTAGCTCTTTGGAAGTAAACATGGAAGAGTGTAGTTTTGCTTTTTCCCACTGTTGCTGTCACAGGCTGGGAGAGCACAGCTGTGTTCCAAGGCATCCAACAGAGCTGTCTGCTTAGTACTTTCTTTGTGTTGATGGTGTGCTTGCTAGTGCAAGTAGTTATTATTTGTTTAGTTTCATTTGTACAGCTCACAAACATGGGGAATGTGGACTTTCTTATTACAAAAGGAGCTGCTACTAAACATGGAAAACTTCTGTATTTCAAATATTTGAAGTTGTTGTGACACTTGAAGGATGATAAGAGGTAGATGTGACTTATCCACACCTATAATAAAAAGCAAGCATCTCTTTGACTTCAAGTGAACAAGTATCCATATGCAAATAGCTGTTACTCATCAATGATCAGTTTGTTAGAAGATATATGGAGTGAACACACTCTTACATGACCCTTGCTCCTATTCCTAATGACGCGCACTCTGCATGGACTTGTCATGGTTTCAGGGAAGGAGAAAAACAAAACTTGAAAGTGGTACTAACCAGAAATTCTGTGTGATCACAGAAATGTGGTGTTGGCTGTAGCAAGCTGTTGCTCTGACGCAATTGTTAAAGGAGATGTTATCACCTTTCCTTTTGCTTAAGAAACCACAAGAACTCTGTTGCAGAAGAGAAGGTTGATTTTTTTTTTTAACTTTGTAATCCCTTTAACATCATCCAGTATGGCTTTTTGAAGCATGGGCAATTAGGATGGATTTTCATGATAATTATTGTCTTTCATTTGCTACCTAAGAAACTATCTGGTCACTTAGGGACCTATATTTGCTGATTAAAGTGATGATATAATGGGCCTCTGATAGTAACTAAGCTTTAATTGGAGAGGTACTGAAGTCCTGCTAGTTTGCTGTGCCAAATGATGAAGACTGCTGGGGAAAAAAGGCAGAGGAGCTGATGTGTGGGTTTCCTCCCCACACCCATCCAAAGAAAACCCCAGTATTAGTATTTCTAGTTACGCATCTAAGATACATTTTTTCTTAAAAGACAACCAAAGTGAGCTGCAATATGTGTAAATGTTCTCATAGAGCATAGTGGGAATCCCACCTGATTTACTGGTGCCCTTCATGTTCAGGTCTACACTTCTCTTCCACATCCACATCATGACTGAAGCTGGGATTTCACCAATGCTGTAAACATATTGTGTTGGTATGACACTGAATGCAGGAAAAATGTGATGGTTCATTCATCTTAACAGTTGAAGTTGTGAAAACTTTTGTGGCGGAGAGTTTAATTCTGCAATTTTGCAGTAGTTATCCTGGCCTGGTTAATATCAGCAGAGGCACTATGGGCAAGGAGTTATCTCTTTAATGAGGCAATACATACATCTTATGCATTACATTTGCAAGTCACATTTATATGCAGTGTAAATAGGCACATTTCCTGTAAACTGGTTCTGGTAGCTGAAGCCGTGTCTTTGGTGTCTGGCTTAGCTGTTTCTGTGGAAGAGAAAGTGGTTTCCTGGGGCTGGCACCACCCCTTGTGCAATCTTTTGACATGTAATAGCATATTTCTGGGTATGATATACATTATATTATGACCTGCTTCTCCTGGGTATGTCTACCAGCATGGACTATAATCTAGTAGTCATAACTGTGCCAGTATGGGGAATATGGTCTAATAGTGCTTTATGCTCTGGTCACCCACTAGCTGCTGGAAGGGGTGGTTGGAGACATCTATGTGAAGCATCGCTGACAGCAGTGCTGAGTCAGCATCTGTTTTTCTTTTCTGCTCTCTTGCCACTACCAGCATGGCCAAAAGCAAGCAGGCTCTCTCCGAAGAAAAATCGCTCTCACTTGCTAGCACAGCCAGTCTTATGTGTGGAGGAAAACTGTATTAGTCCTTTTTTCTCCCCTCAGAGGGGGAAGAAGCTGTTCCTGAGACCTGTGTGCTCTGTCAGCAAGCCTATCCTTTGACACAGCTTCCAGATCATGTTAGCTCTTGGCTGTTTGTCCCTGGATTTACAGCTGCTACAGCTTACCAAAATTCCTAAAAACATTGGTTTGCTTCTATATTAGTCTAAATTTAGTGCAGCTTAATGAACAGATGACTGATCATCTCCTAAACAATTATTCATGCTGTTGGGAGAGAAGCAAGTTGGGAAATACCTGAGGGAGAAAGAGCTGTCTTCCCTCAGTACCTTCTGGCCAAGTCCCATCCTGCAGAACTGGCTTAGGGATTGCCTCGGGGTTTTGCCTGGTTCCTGCCTTGCCTTGCCTGGCAGTTGGTTTACGTGTGACTTCTGTGTCGATTTAATGGTACTTAGTTTGTGTTTGCATCTCTCAAGCTGCAAGCTTATGCAACACAGCTCAGGCTCATCTTCTCCTCTGGCACAGGGCATGCTGGCTATTTTGTGTAAAATATCCAATATGGGGGAGGAAGTTTATTACCAAATTAGCAGACTTTAAGACATTACAAAGTACAACTTAATTCTTTTTAGTAGTTGAAAGATTTATGGGCGAAAAGTGAGTTAACGTTATTTTAGTTTAGGAGGAGATGTTATTTTTCATATCTTCATACAACCCTTCCTTCCCTCCCCCCCACCCCAAACTGCAGCTCAAGGATTTACTAATCCTGTAAATCAATCAATGGTTAACATATTTAAGATGTAAAGCAAGCTTCCTATTTTGGCCTAGAGACAAACACAGCCCTTTGCTACAGGATTTACCTTGCAGCAAACTGATGTGCTCTGGGAAATAACTCACTGAGGGGAGGCGAAACCTCAACATGGCGTGTGTAGAATCTACATTCAAAGAGCAAGGGCAAAAATGAAGTTTATTTATCTAGATCATAATGACACAACATAGGCTGGTATGTATGCTGCCTTAGGAAGAAAGGTCTAAAATTGCCAACGGGAGTCCATGTTGTATACCATAGAAAAGTTGTATATGCAGCAACAGGAGTTTAACTGTTGCAGCTGTTGGAGGTATTTTTTTCTCCCCCCATGCAGCGAGTCTACATCCTTAAACTGTGTGTATAGATCTTGCTTGCAACCAGAAGTGAGCTCACATGTACCTATCCTAAGAATTGGGGAATTATTTTTTTTTACAGAGTGTTTTGATACAATCAACTCAACTGGAAAACCAAGTTCTAAATGATTCTGCTTAAAACCAGAATGCAGTAGTATAACCAAAACCCAACACTGTGGTACCTCAGGGGAACTGTGTGTACTCTGTATTCTCAGGTTTTAAAGACTGAGTTGCGGTGTAACTGCATCTCCCATTACGCACAATTTGATTGCTACTGTGAGGCTCTTTTAATCCCAAAGTTATGAGGTGACAGGAAGATGGGTTGTCTGAGGAGCCTGTGTAAGTAGGAGAATGAAAGAACCTGGTCTCAACTATAGTTGTCAGGGCACTATAGTCAGTCATCTATATGGAAGGAAATGCTTTTGACTTGCTCTTTTCTGACTTATGTTTCATGTTGGTGGTATATGTTTTTTTCCATACATTTTTACCTTAGTTTGCTCTTGGCCAAATCTCCAAATTATAGACATTACAGAATTCTTGAGGAAATAGTACTCAGAAAGCTTTTATAACATAAGGCAACAGCAATCTTGATTTATGATAGTTTTATGAAACCTAACTATAGCTCTTTTTAAGAAAATAGAAAGCCTTACTCTTTTGAGATGAAACATGACTTCCACATTTTAGTCTATTTGCATAAAGAAAATCTTACCTGTGAGTTAATCTTTTGGTTTTAGTATTCATTTGTTTTATAAACTGTTGTCCTTGTATATATTTCCATGGACAGATACTGTACTGTCACTCACATGATCTTTTTTGAGTTGTTTGGTGCAGCAACGTATTGCTAGGTCTATGCATAATCTTGTGCTATAACTGTCACTACAAAAAGACACAACTACAAATAAGGCTGACTTCTTCTATTTTTCCCCTTCTGTGTAACTTGTGACAAGGCCATTATATAAAGTTTTCTCCTGAAATGAACTTTTGTAGTCATCAGAGGCACTGCAAACTGCTTGGAAGACATGCTTTTAAATGGAATTTGAAAAGATTGTAAGGATTAATATAGCTGAACTTGAAAATAATAACACACCAATGATGTTGGGATAAGATACTTTAAGACTGAATTTGTCTTTGTAAGGTCTATATGTTCATTTAATTTTTCACTAGCATAACAAACTAAATATCAATCTTTCCATTATCAATGCATTTTGCAGTGCTTTGTCAGACGGTTAATTTAAAACCAGTTGTCTTTCAGTCCCTATTTGATGGATGTGTAAGGGACTGGAGAATTGCAATTGATTTGATTTGTGCTTTTGCAGCACTTCCAGTAACTAGAAATGTTGCTGTTTCTTGAATTTCCTTAAGATGTGCGTTTGCAAAATGTAGATAAATTTGGCTCGTTATATAGAACAGGGCTATTATAAAATCCTAGCAACACTCTCTGCATCCTCATTTTACTGTGATATGATTGAGTCAAGTTCATTTTTAGCATCTTCATGTCAACAAATTATTCTTCCCATATTGTCTCCTTCTGTAGGAAGGGGTAAGATAGCTTCGTTTCTCCTCTCCCCTCCTTTCTTCCCTGCCCCTGATAATAATTAAAATTTAAAAAAGAGAAAAGGAAGCTTGTCTGTAATAGATAATACACTGCATTAAAAAGAACAAAAATATGGAGAAAGCAAGCTCAATATGGGTGATCAGTGCAACTGCAGCAAAGAAGACCAGCAGGATGCTGGGTTACATCAACAGAAGCATCACACATAGATATAAAGACATCACTACTTTACACAATACTTATCAGGCCACACCTGGAATGCTGTGTTCAGGTTTGGTCCCTATTTGGTCCCTACTATACAGAAGACATGGACAAGCTGGAGAAGGTCTAGATAAGATGCTCACAGATGCTCACAAAGATGTTCAAAGGACTGGGAAGCCTGGCATGTGAGGTCAGGCTGAGAGAACGGGGTTTGTTCAACCTCAAGGTTGAAAAAAAGGCTCAGGGGAGACCTTATCACCATGTTTCAGTATTTAAAGGATGGCTACATAAAAGATGAAAACCCTGTTTTTACAAGGAGTCACATGGAAAAGATGTTCTAGAGAAGATCAACGAAGTGTCTTCCAGTAATTGCAGGCTATGCTATGAAGAAATTCAGTACATACTTCAACATTAGGTGTCATGGGAGCAACATATCACCCCTGCTTTATTGCTCTTCCTAGTGTAAGTCCCTTACTATCTATTGGCTTGGATTTGTGTGTGGATCAGCCTCTGAAGAGACCTGAAATAAACTTGTTGTTGATTTTTGGAAAATTCTGCTTTATCATTACTGTATTCATGTTTCTTACACTGGAACTGGTGATGTGCAATGCCTACCTCAAGTTTTAAAAGCAGTTTTCTTTATTAAAAAAAAAAGTGATGGGTAAAATGTAGCTATGTGATAAACAGGTATGACTGGTCACATTCCTATATGGTGTTTGCAGCTTTGTTATATGAAGCTAAGCAAGAAAGGAAATAGCTGAATTGTTCCATGTGAGAGGGACTCTGGAAGAAGAAAGATTATCCTTCTCTCTTTCTTGCACCATAAAAGAGAGAGCTCTGATCAGAGTGGTGATGGTCAAAGAAATAATTTTTCAAGATAAAAATGAATAAATTAAATCCTGTTCGAAGTATTAAGACTGAGTCATGCAGTAAGTATCTAAATCTTTTCAGTGATTGAAGCTTTTAGATGTAGATAACCTTTTAAGTTTAATCTGCTTTTTAACTGAAAATAGCAAAATAGTGATATGGCAGTATAATGATAAGATGAGTGAAACATGAAAGATGAGCATGAAAGGGAGAGGTGAGCATGAAGCAATGAAACTTATAGTTGTTCCTTAAGGTGAAAAGCTGTTACTGCTGAAATGGTGATTCTTCAGCTACCATAGTCCATGTTATAATTTTCATTCTGCTAGAGTGGGTATTGATATCATGCAGCAAAATATCTGAATCATCATGCCATGGGGGAGGCTAATGATTTGGGCTATAATAAGACTTGTTTCCAGAAACAAGATATGGAATCCTTCAGTGGTGTTTGCAGTATTTCCAAATGGGTGAATGCATACATCCAGAACACACTGTATTTGATGCACTACTTATGACTTAAAGCTGCCTGAAAAAACTTAAAAGCTATTCCTGAAAATCTCATGCTGCAAAACAAGGTTTTACTTTTATCAAAGGAAGCTGAGGAGAAGAGGTAAACACTCCAGGGTGAAGTGCATAATCATTTTACTGGCTGAAGTACTAAGGTGAAGACTTTGATACTTCCAGAATATTTTACTGTACCTTCCTGACGTCTAAGATGCAGATTCCTGAAAGCTGTACAGGTAGATGTGGAGTCATTATGTGATGGTCTATGTCACACTGTGTCACTATATGTCTCTGTCCCTGAAATAGGTACCCTGAAAGGTGAAAGGTCGTTCCAAAAGTGAGTGACTGCAGAATGAACCAAGCAGCTGTCATTTGCCTATGCAACTCTCCACTGAGAATTATGAACTTTTCCACTGAAGTATTCTTTTTAATGTGTTGAAGCTAATATTACAATTCTACCTTACATTAACACAGTCTTCAGAAGAAAACTCAAGATGTATGTAGTTTGCAGTCAGCCAGTGGTCATGCAGCAGATCCGTTAATTGCTGCTGGAAGCTATACCTGCCCATGGTGAAGGGCGATGTGGAACTAGATGATCATCAAAGTCCCTTTCAACCCAGACTGTTCTATGGTTCTGTTATCTTGTAGAGTGACCTTGCTTGTAATATTTAGTACAGCATTATTTGTAGGGAAGAGAAGAAAACACTTTGCCTACTTAATATCCATGCTGTGTCAAAAATAAGAGGTGTCAGTGATGCTCCACTATAATTTTTGTCTTTCCTATTCCTAACGAAACAGATTTTCAGCTAGGACATGATTGTTCTTATGTCACAGCAGGATTTCTGTGATAGGATCAAGTAGCATGATAAGGCTGGGGAAGATGAGTTAACAGTAGGTTTGGAGTTGTATGCCATCACAGGAGAGACTGCAGCTAGGAGATCCTGTGCAGTACTTGGGGTTGATGATGTCTCTGCAATTACCATAGTGTGATCTGTCTCCCCTTGCGAGGTCATCTAGAAGTCTGATGTCCAGACAAGTCTCCTGTTAGAGTCCTCAGAGATTGATACCTTTTGGAGACTTGGATATTAATCTCAGAGGATGGATTTCTACCTAAAGGGTTGGGTACTTTTCTCCCTTGGCTGACCACAGATCAACTCTAGCCTGGTCATCTAGTAGTTGTGAATCCAGCATGAAGTTTGCATAACGATCTTGCAGCTTATCATTAATGCGACCATTAAAAATACTGATACATAGCAGGAGAGGGATAAGTTTTCCAGTGTATGAACACGAAATCACCACGGACTACATAATTTACTTTTTGATAAACTTTTAGATAAATCTTTAAAGTGGCTGTGACTCGATTGAGTTCTTGCTGGCTGAGAGGCATCATGTGGAGTCTTTAGAAACAGCAGGTTTTCTGATTGTAACCTGGAATGATGGAGTAAGTTCAGGCTCTCAGTCCAAATGCAGACAAGGCAACCGCTAGTTGTTACTGCTTTACCTTTTGCATTTGACTGCAAAAATGTAAATCTCCATTCAGGATTTTGACTTTTAGCTGTTTTGGGTTTGGTTTGTCTTTTTTTTTAATTTGCTTTTTGGATTTTTACCCATTTTAACGGCATCATTTTTCTGGCTTGACTGGGAAGGAAAGGTATACTCTTGTAGGGAAAGGGAAAAAGCAGGGGTTTGGAACTAGATAAGCTTTAAGGTCCCTTCCAACTTAACCATAACCTAATATAAGTGGTTATATTATTCTATGAATGATGTAGTCTTAGTTCTAGTCTTAGAAGATGTTAATCATCTTAGCTGTTAGCACATACTGAGCAATACAAGCCTAAGTCAAACATTACAATGTGGTTCATTGTACTGTTTTCCTTACTTCTAGTTTTGGCACCATTTCTAGAATAACTGAGACAGGAAGTAAGCTCATAAAGGGTTTCCAAGTATTTTTATTGATCTAGCATAAAAGAAAGATAAATGCTGATGTTAATGCATTGCACTGCTCCTTATTTTGTGTGGTTGAACTGTGGTTTATTTTCTGCATGCTACAGCAAGAAGATATTTGACTAAAATCTCTGCTTACAGTTCAGTATATTAGATCATTTCAAGGTAGACAGTTCACTCAATTTATTTCGACAGATATGCCCATTCTGATATGTTTTTTCTGCTTTCCTAACAGTGTTCAGGAATCTCATTCTGAAATGTATTCTTGGTGCATTTCAGCTGAAATGTAGGCAGCAAAGTCTATTATTTTGACATGGCAAAAGCTGAACTGATTATTGCTGCAGGCTTTGGAAAATTGAACACTTCTAGTGTGTGTTTCATTCTGGATTAATTCTTGGCTATTTGTATGTTGCCCTGATACATGTCTATAGCTTAAAAGATAGTACTGAGACCCACTTGTGTTTTGTAAGCTGTATGGGTTTGGGTTTTCTTATTCCCTTAAATTCCCATATAAACATCACTCATGCTAAAGTTTTCTGCTCTTTATTCATTTTGTTATCAAGCTGAGTGGGTATAGCTGTGGTTAGGAATTCAGGCTGATTTTATACCCTTTTCTCTGCATCTGGCTGTGAGGAAGGTCTAGTGATAAAATTTTGTTTTAATGTGGGTCCTGCAGTGTCATGCTTGTGGAGATACACAAGTAGCAATGACTTGGGCTTTAAAACACCGCTATTTTTTCTGTATGACTATTTCAGAAAGCCTTACTCAGCTGTAAAGTCTAATACAATGTCAACTAAAACACCAAAAGAGACCTGCATTTCTGTAGGCAGATACTGGCAACTCTGATGTAGAAATCCGTTTGAGAAGCAAGTTCCTAGTATTTTACCAGCTCATGCATGAATTCTTTTTCTGACATATCTAAGCAGGTTTAATTTTACTTGTTTGCTCCCCAGAAGCTTGTTTTGCTGTCTTTCCTCGCTTTCTGCTGGAGTTTGTGTTTTTAATGTGTGACGTAGATGTTCAGACTACAGCTCACTGAAGAACCTGGACCTTTGTGCACTGGTTAGAATGTTTTTCACTCTTTGAGCGTCACTTATCTCTCTATCTGGTGTTTGGCATGGCATCTTTTCCTGTGTTTCCTTGCAGTTGTGAAATATTTCAGATAATTATGTTTGGTTTTCTTTGTACTCTATGAATTGCCTTCTAAACTGAACCTTTTTGGAGAGAGTGGCTAGTGTTTAGGTGTCCCTGATGCATTTCCAGTAACGCTCTTGGAAGACTTCTGTCATGTGTAAAGAGGAATGAGTAGTTTTTCAGTGAAACAGCTTTTTTGCGTAAATGTAGACCAAAGATTTCCTTCCTCATGGGCAAGTCACCAAGCTACGTGTTGTTGCCTTTGAAAAAAGGGAAATAGCACAGGGCAAACACTGAAAATTATGCTGTCTTGGTGCACCATTCTACCAGGTGGTATGAAGCGGGCATCTCAGTCTTTGCTCCTTCTGTGCTACTTAATATAAATAAATATTCTCTTGGTCAGTTCCCTTTACATATTAGTCAGGAACTCTCATGGAACTCTTTCTGCTATTAATTCTTTAAGAACAAGTGTATATGCTGGCTAAAGTGTCCAAGGCTCTAGTTTTATCATTAGCTGAGATTTTCTCTCTCTTTCTCTCCCCGCTTCACCCATCGCCCCACCCCCTCCCCCCCGCTTCTACTCTGCAATAAGAGTAGCTGTAGGAAGATCAACTGAATTTATCCTATCTTCTCGCTTTCACCAAGAAATTGAATTTCAGCTAAGCCCCAGGGAGCGATTCCATAGCTGTACAGTAGGTGCTTTGTGGATTCCTAATCTGGGATTTTATTTCTTCCTTAGACACTTGATCTGGCTGCTTGTCCTGAAGTGTCTGCTTATTGCTTCTGTTTTAGGGTAAAAGAGGACTTGATCCTTCCTTGAATTGAGAGAAAATGTCTTTCAGCACTGGTCACAAACAGCAATTTCTAAGTAGATGCATAAAACTGGGAGGAAGTGTTAGTATAGATGTTAAACTGGATTAAGTGATGGCTGAAAGTATGAAATTCTGCTTTTCATCTGAGTGACAGTTGATGTCATAGGGAAACGTTACAAAAACTTCTCTTGATGTAGTCCAAAGAAATGAAGTAACCACAAACTGTGTTTATAGAGTTCATTTATAATTTTTCTTCCTACATCTTCACCATATAGGGGAGAAGAAGGAGGAGAAGAGAAACCTATATTCTAGCAGAAGCTAACTATCTACAACACAGATGAAACCTGGACTGCATTCTTTTTCTGAAATACAAACACCAGTGATGCTTTTATAAAAAGGCTAGAAAACTATCGGAGCAGAGAATCAATGATGTAATTGACTACACTTACCAGAAGTCTTCATGCTTGTAGTAGCCTGTGGTTGTTTTCAGTGGTGTGGGGTGAAATACTGAACATGGTGCTGTGCATATATAGTCCTTCTCACAGAGCTGTCTTAAGGATTTGTTGAATGCAGTTACATTAAGCAGACTGCCACCAATCTTGCAAGCTAACTCTAGCCTTGCATTCTCAGTGCTTTCAATAGCCCAACAGCAGAAGCCAACTATCTCTGCTGCACATGTGGTGTTCAAGCAATTTTGCTTTGGTAGAGTCTTGCAGTTATGATGCTTTCCTGTTCTCCTTGTAACTTCTAGTTCTAAATTACTTGTACATCTCTGAATCCTAGACTTCTCCATCTCATGATAGTCATGTTCAAAGGATATCTTTTTTTCTTTTTTTTGATGTTAATGTATTGAAAATCTTTTAAAATATTTTATGGACCTTTCTATTTCTGGGTGATTTTAAACCTCAGCTGTTTTAAGCAATTGCCCTGGATTTCCACCCCTCCTGTGTTTTCAAATGTCCTTCAGTAGAGTTGGAAATATATTTGCAGAGTTGCAATCTGGTAGTTGTGTAACTGTGGCAAACACAAAATTCCTCCAAAATAACACTCATTTCTATCTCTGCCTGCTTCCTTCTGGCTGTTACTTCTGGTTGCTCCTGTTTTGGTAACTACAATATTTTACAGCTTCCCCACCTTTGCATTTTTGTGTTCTTTTTCAAGAATTTTCATGCAATGGTTGAATTCCTGAGTCATCCTGTGAAAGTGTTTTCTTGCCTTACTTTTTCCTTCTTGCAACACCCTCACAGTGCTGATCTTTCACGTAAATTCATGAAGTATATGCTTTCACACCATTATTGCTGGATAGGTAGAACATGCTAGTCTGAGAAATGAAGTTTTTTGGAGAGAGATCTATCTTGGACTTGGCCAGGTAGACTTCTTAATGTTCTTAATGTTGTTTCTGACTGCACTGGCAAGTGGTAAAGCATTGAGATTACTATGAAGAGCAGCCAGTGTCCAGCTGTGGGCCACCCTGACTCACACTGAATACTAACCTATTTTGTGCAGAGCTTCATTGATTTCAGTGGTATACTAATCTATTGTCTACCTATATCTGCAACTGGATGTCATTTGAAGATGAGCTAATTGTTGCTTTGAAAGTTATTGATCAAGGATGACTCCTCAAAGGGAGCTATATCCAAAGACTCAGTTAGCAGTAGTATTTTGAAAGGGACTTTGACCTTGTGAAATCAGTACAGATATCCTTGGGTAAATGATACTTTCTACCTTCAAACTGAGCTGAGAACTTTGAAATGCTTTAGGACAAAATGCCTCCATGTGTTCCTGGAGGGGCTGCATGCACAAATGTGGTGGTGTTAACAGACTTGTGTCCTACTGTTCAGTTTTACTTCGTGTCTGCCTTCTGGTCACTATCCTCGGTAAAATGGCAAGGAAATATGTCAGTGAAACTCTTAGAGGACAGGTCCTGAAGGAGCGTAGTAAACTATGAGAGCAAGATGACTGTTTCAGGCACATAAAAAAAAATACTGTGTCCAATTTCAGGTAGTGTATGTTTAAGTTATATTCCTTGAACCCTGAGGCATCCTGTTTGCTTCTTAATAATATAGACATGCTATGCTAAGGAATTTTGCAGGGACCTGGCAAAATGAGGCAACTGTGTAACATATGCTGAGTCAAATTGATTGTTGATGTATGCAAGTTAATGTGCAACAGAAGGAATAATGTGTGCTGTTTACATTCTGATTTGCTAGCTTCAGAATTAAAGTGCAGTCCACGAATAAAAAATGGTTTGGTATCACTAAGAAACTAAATTACAAGCAGGTTGTGGAAAGAACAAGGGAAATAATACTTAATGTCAGTCACCCTTACAGTGGTGCACAGCCACCTGGAAAGCAGTGTGTGCCCTTAGCCTGCTTCTGACAAGAGAGTAGAGATGGAGGTGGAGAAAGTAAAAATAATAAGTGATATAGAAAAATACTGCTAAGAGGAGGCATGCAAAGACTGGGAGCATTCTCTGGGAGACAAAATGAATAGAAAGAATCACTGAAGAAAGCTTCAAAATGGATTAAGTTGTGTGTGAGTTGAATGGCTGATCAAGCAAAGTATTTATGCTCTTCTCTTCCTTATTTTCTTATGACTGCGGAATAAACATTTCAGTTACATAGATGGTCATAATAAGTTTATTCGAGAAGTGCTACAGGCAGACATGAAAATTATGAGTGGCAAATGAGGATCATTGGAGGGGAAGCATACACAGTGCAATGTGGAATTTGAACCAGGAGTGTAAGAATATATCTAGTTAAGCTAATGCAGGCCAGAGTGGCAGTGGAGAATCAGCAGCACTGGGGGACTATGGGTTGCCACAATTCTAGCAACTGTGTTAAACATTTGAGATGTGTACCTGGTGTCAGTACTTGTGCTGTTTAAACTCTATAACAGCTATGCCCTGCAACTTCTCCGCAAGGTAGTTCCAGGTAATGCTACTCCAGTACCTCCTACTAGTTGGGTTACCTGACCTGGTGGGGACTTGGGAATTTGCTTAAACCAGGCTGAAATCTGCAGGCATTTTGTAACTTCCTTTTCACCCTGTTTAACATATGAATCAAACAAAGTTCCTTATTTGGCTGCTAATGTTAGATACAGCTGAGACTTTTTCACAGAAAAAATACGAAGTTCTAAACTCCTTTTTAATAAAGCAGTTTTCAATTTAGAGATGTGAGGGTAAGTGGCATCAAAAATAGCATCTGTGGGAGTTGCTGTTCAGCACGGTCAGTGTCCTTACAAGATGATGAATAATATTCCTACAGATACGTGAGAAGTTATGAAAAAGGGTAGCCCCAAGGTACATAAAGAATTGCTGACTTTTAAGTTGAGTTAAAGACAGATTTACTTATGTATCTTTTTTTTTTTAATGATTTTGTGATATATTTATTTATTCATTTGAGTGATATGAGTGGTTTTAGGCAGGTATAATTTCATTAGTTTTAAATGCAAAAGTAGGTATTTTATACCAGGAACACATGGCCTTTTGAAACTCTCTGAATATTGAAACTGCAGTTACAGGGGTATCTTTTTGTTGTTTTGCCTGGTTTTTTTTTCTACGCATATAAGAATAATGTTGGTTTACACAATTCTGTTGCATAACAAAACCCGTTTCCTTTGTTTCGAATACTGATTAACAAGATCCTAGCACCATTTTGGCTTCTGTCATCCTTGTTTGCAAAGAGTTAATTAACCAAATAATAACACATGCATCTTTCTGTTGCATAACAATAGCTTCTCATGCCCACAGAAATCACATATATTTTTATTTAATGGTTCATAACTTCTTAGGAATTGGTATCTTGGCAATGTAGCGTCTTTAATCACACAGCTGTCTGCTGTTCTAATGTGTATGGATCTCGTGTGTGATATTGCAGAATTTCCTCCAGAGAACTGAGAAAATGAGATAAGGGTACATCATTTGGTGATAAAGTTAGCTACCTCTATATTAATAATATTGTCAGGGCTGCTGTATTAATCCATTTGAACTACTTTTACCTATAAAACCACAATAACAATGCTATACTACTATATAAGCACACTTGTTTCTCATGGTGAGCTGCTGCTAACGCAATTCACTAAAGACATTTGTTTAGCAGAAGCTGTATTTATATAGTGCAGCTGAAAGCTGCTTAAGACCAATCATTCCCTTATAATTACTTATGCTCTATTATTGCTCAGTGGAGAGCATTATGAAAGATACCTCAGTGTGTGCCTGCCTTGGACCATCTTCATATGATTTGTTTGTGGAATCTAAGTATAGCTTAACCCTCAGACAGCAAGAGTTGTCCAAGAGGGACCAGTTTTTGCTGCAGGGCTCTGTTTGCTTATCAGTTCTCTTGCTTGCTCCAAGAGAGGGTTGGTGACCATTAAATGGTAGGTTTTGAATGGCAGTGGTGACCTCCTTACATATCCTGCTGCTGGCTCCCTTGCAGCATGTGCTCTGGGGAGCTGGGGTGGTCACTGGCCTTGTCACCTGTGGAGATGGGCAGGTACTGTGGGCTGCATTTACCCCTTGGGAAAGTGTCAAGGGTTTTCAAGAGCCATCCCTCATGCCAGGAGGTTTCCAGGCACAGAGAGCAATGTTGGGCAGGCAAGGATGGGGAAAGTGCCCTGGAGCATTAGTATTTGCCCTTCAAGGAAGGGTGATTGCCCCAGCATGGCAGAAGTTTGTGCTGGTGGCTGAGCCAGATGGTCTGGGGCGAGCATTCTTCTCCAGTTCTTTATGGAACTCCTGCTAGCAAAAGTGGTGTTTCTAACTCATACCCTCCTCCAGTGGAAGCGGGATCACTATAAAATGTGGGGGAGTATGTGTTTTTACATCTTAAAATTTAAACTATGAAGCAATTGCATATAGAAACTTTTTTATCCTGTTAGAAAGCAGGCTTTCATTAGAGTACTATTGCTAGATTTTCTAAGCCATAGTAGAGCTGTCTCAGAGGAGCACAGAAGGTATTTAGTTATGTAATTTATTCCATAAAATGGGTAAGGTGTAATATAACTCTCAGAGCTGATGAGCACATTATGCATGTTGTGGCTCTACTGAGCTGAAATAGTTCTCTTATGTTGCTTGTAGTAGAAGTCTGTTCACAGACTTCTTTTTAATACATGGATGTGTTATGCTTTGCCTGTGAAGTGCCCATGTTCTAAGATGCCAAGACTCCTCAAAGGAATGCAGACACCACTACACATTTGTTTGCCCATTTTAGCACCTCCCACCTCCTCCTCAATAACCACAAAAACCCCAAAACTTCATTTTTTTAAGCCTAAAACAGAAGAGTTGTCACTAGCAAATACTTAATGTCTAAGGAAGAAAACAGCAATACCACGAACCCAAGGAAATTAACTTACATCTGATGTGGTGTTTCCTCTGGATCTAGTGGAGAAGATTGCTAGAAACATCTTTCATCCTGTAATTTTTTAGTGGTAAGCGTTGCTGCTGCATATGATGTGGCTCGTGCATGTCTAATGGTAGTGTTTGCTGCGCTGCATAGATCTTGACTTGCCTGAGATGACTGGATTTGGGATGAGGGTTTTGGGGAGGTTAAGACCAGAAGATCAAAGTTGGAAGTCAGAAGGGAAATACATGGAAGTTTGTGCAAGGCCCAGAGCTGCTGTGGCAGCAGAGTGCGTGTGCCTTTAGTAACTGTGAAACAGATACTACTCTTCATGTGTAAATTCAGAGTGGCAATGTCTGCAAAGCAGAACCTTAGAAAAAGCCTTACATCTGAAGGGATAATCTGACTTTTGAGAAGCATTGAAAACCCTCAAGTCCTTCTCATGTTAATGCAGGCAGAGGAGGTACTTACTTGAGTAGTGCTGTGGGTGGCTGCCCACTAAACTGTGTGACTCCTTGTCATGGCAAACTATAGAAACTAAAAGCTGAAGGAACTGATGGTGGTGAGGGAGAGGGACTGTCAAGGATTATGTGATGCAAAAAAACCACCATCACTTGTTAAGAAGGTGCCTGTTGTGCAGAAGCATGGGCACAGGCAGGTTGTGGCTTGGTACTCTTCCCTTAAGCAATTGCTAGTGGCAAGTAATGGCAACAGGCTGTGAGGCCAGGGACCCCTTACACTTGGTCTGATTTTGTGTGTTTATCTCCCCCATGAAAGTAAAAACAAGCTAAAGGGCTGTATTTCACAATATCTTGTTTAGCTGATAAGCTGATAGCAGTTGGTTCTACAGAACTTTCAGTGACTGTTTCATGATTGTTTCATGATAAAAAAACCTGATCTTGAGTTCCCATCATTGCACCAGTCTATTAAGAGATAAGGCCTGTTAACTATTTAACCTCTACCAAATGATTAGACTGCTGGCTCTTCTGACTTTGCATTACAAGGATTGAGTTTTATGAACTGAGAGTACAAAATCTGTAAATAGTTCCTCTTGCTTCTTCAGTTACTTGATATGCATTGGCACATTTGCATATTCACAAGGCCCTGCATTGCTTTTGCCTGACTCCAGCAGCTGTGGTGCTGGGTTTTTTTCATAGCAGGAATAAAAGCATCTCTTCATTTAACAAAACCAAAATGTTCAATGAATCACTGTACCAAAAAATACTGGTGAGCAATCTGCTTTTTGGCCCATTAAGAGACACTGACCACTTTCCTCTAAGCTCTCCATAAGACTTTGAAAAGTTGAAGGCCTGATGAATGCATTGGAATGGCTACTTAGAGATGAGGAACGCTGTGTAACATGTCAATGCATATGATCAGGGCTGTTTCCAGCAACTGTGCTGCATATTGAAATGATTCAGCACCAGGTCTATGAGAGTTTGGGAAATGTCTTGATAGGTATGATAGGAACAATGTCAGGTATTATTTTTCTTTTTCTTTCTCATCTCGCTTTCCAGGACAGGCTGTGCTCTATTCCTGTATTTCCACATCACTGATCTTGAATCTCTCCTCTTTAAACATTAGGGATGTTTTTCATCTTTATTGTGACAACCAAAACTGAGCAAGGCTCAGTTAGGGGATGCCAGACTGGACAAGTATAACTGATGGATTTAGTAAGCTCAGGAAAAAGAGAGCAGCAGCAGGAAAAGAAAGGAAGTATGAAAAATGTGAGAGAGGAGGGAAAATGAAGAGTCTGCATGTTGATGTATTCAGCCTGAGCAGCAGATTTCATGGGATCATAGAATTCATGTTTCAGTACCTGACCTAGAAACCACATCAGTCTAACAGAGCAAGATGGGACAGCAAGTTGAATTTTATCCACTTGGTGAAAGCTGGGTGAGGAACAAAATGCTGTTTTTCTTTTATGATGCTTAATAAGCTTTGGTTTTCTTTTTGTGCTATAGCATTTGTAAAGAAGTCTGCTCACTGTAACTCTCTTGGCCTCCTGTCATCTTCATTTGCCTGAAATGTTGTGCAGTTCTTTGTTGCCTTTGTGCACCTACACTGAAATCTAATTACTTCGACCTGTGGTCTCCTGGTGCAATACTGTAGGTTTTTAGAAGTGAGGCTTCTTTACTAGGTAACGGACAAAGCAGGGCAATTCAGGACAGGGGAGAAACTGCCAGAAATCATAGGGCGATTTGTATAGTTATTATCTTTTAAAGTAAGTAACCATTGGTGATCTCATTCTGCCTCCTAAAGAAGCCTTCCTCAGGACTTTCTGGCTCAACTTTTAACAGCAGGTGGTTCCCAGTGTCTGTTTTAGAAGATGCTGTTTCACCTTGGAATATAACAAGGCACCAAAGGAGGAAACTTGCCTCCTGAGAGCTGTGGTCACTTCTGCTGACTTCACTAGTTTTCACCCTAAGTGGAGGCACACCAAAATGGGTTGATAATTTTTGACAGGCTCAAAGGAGCTAGCAACCAAATCCTGGTGCTCTGCTCTCCTGCTGGCTTCCTGCAGGATGTTTTGTTACCTTGGCTGCCTCTTGCTGGCGGGCTGCCATGCCATGCAGGGCATTCTCCCCATTTTTAAAAGAGAATATCATCGTGTTTGCTGCTGTGAAGATAAATATAGCACATGAGATTAGCTTACCCGGTAGTCCCTTGGCTGAAGGCCCAGATAACAATTGTGTTTATGGCCCTGCTCTTTTCAGAAGGCCTTTACAGATCATCGGTTTTAATAAAGGATGTTAGGAGTGGAGGTGGGGGAACCCTCGAGTTTTCAATTCTTTATTTTTTTAAGTTCCAGGGAAACCTAATTTCTTTTTGCACAGAATGTCCTATACTGTCAGGGTTCCAGATTGTTGGTTGGTTTTGGTTTCTTTCTTTCCCTTACAGCCTTATTTCTTAGAGGACTGATTTTTTGCACTATTCTAGATCCCTTAAGTGAAGTTAAAACTCTGTCATATGTTAGTGGAAACAATTGTTCCATCAAGGTATTGAATATTCTGCAAAGTTATGTTTTAATGTTTTTCTGTGACATAGAGGAAATCTGTAATAAGACTTCACACAGAAGTGGAAGTTCAGCGTTCTGGTGAAGGGTTTTGCTAGCCTTACTGCAATATCCTCATGACAAGAGAAGGCAGGTGAAAAAGAAGTGCTTTTTAAAGTTAAATTTCCCACTGCTTTGAAATGAGCCTGGCATAGCTGCAAACAGTTCCTGTTATAGATATAATTTTTGCTAGTGGAGAAAAGGCTGCCCAGAGGGAAGGGGACCTCTAACTACAAACAGTCCTGGAACATAGGGAGATGGAAAAAGCTCCATGTGCCTGGAGTCACAGGGTAACAAGGGGCATTGGTGGAGGGTGCATCAGTGTCTGCTGCACCAAGCTCAGCAAGTCCTAGCACTAAACAACCACAGAGACATGGACCTAACTTTTTGTAAGCATATACAGGACTTCTAGTTGCAATTGCAAAGGTGAGGAAATGTGTGGAAATGGAAGAAATACAGATTATACTTAACCATACCATGAATTTCAATATTGTTTTAATACCCCTAATGACCTTCAAAGACAGTAGTTACAGCTGATGTGAAGAATTGGGAAGAATTGGCTTTTATGAATAGTCTTACTGCAGTTCTAATGCAAGTGCCCTGGACCATTTCATTCAGTACACCATCAACCCCTCACCTTACTCATCTAAATATCAGAACAGCTGAAATGTTACTCAAAGCACTCCACTAAATTAACTCTAAATATTCCTCTAGTTCTTAAAATGAGCTTTCCATTTCAGTGGTAAATCAGAATCTCCCTTTCATGCTTGATCCTTAGTATAGTACCCAAACCTTGTTCATAAACATTAATCTATCTTTATGTATTCTTAACACTAAGTATGTGCTTCCCAGCAGGTGTATTATTTAGCATTCTTCTGTGTAAATTATGAATATGCTGTTAAAAATGTGGTAATAAAGTAACTTTTAATTTTTCTTATTTGTGAATTCTATTTGCCATGATGACCAAGTAAACTTGATGTAGCACCATTAATATTTCTATAATGTGTCAAAAATCTATGAAAATGTAAAGAATGTTTTTAGCAACTTAAAAGTTAATGTTTAATATGTCAATGCTTTCAACTGTACCAGACTAATCTTTCTCTTTTGTTTTGACATTTTGAAAGCAGATACAGGATTTTTGATTCAAGGAACTTCCTAGATTGGTCCCATGTGTTAAAGTTTTTATTAAAACAAAAAGGGAGATGGGAAGGTCTGCATGAATCTAATCATTGGGGGTTTTATTTATTTTTCTGAAAAACCAAACATATAGTTGTACACAGATTAACTTCCTATGCAAATATTGCATTCTGAGTCTACCTTACTATCTTTACTTGAGTAAAATTTACTTCACTACTTTAAGTTAAACCCCAAGACATTTAGCTATTATGAAAGCATTCGGTTGATATTTCAAAAAACATCAGTTCAAGGTTAGGTTGATACGCTGGGGAGAGAGGGAAATGTCACTGATTTGGTAAAAGCCCTGTTTCTTCTTCAGATGCCATTTCACACTTCTAATGCCGGAGAAATGCTTTTTTGATTCATGGAAAGCAGAACTATCACAATTCAGCTTTCATGGTATATCAGTGAACGGTACAAAGCAACGACCTTCAGCACCATTTCTGCTCCTTTAGAAGTAGATCCTTGGATTATTATTTTTTTTCCTCTCAAATCAGATTAAAGATGATGTGTTCTCTATCAAGACTTTTTCAGGTCTTTCAACAATATACATTCAGGGCAGACAGCGGCTTTCTGAGTTTAAGTGGCAACTGCTGGCAGATATGAGAAGACTGGAGGGAAATGCTTTAGTTCTGTGAAGCCACTGATTCCTTTCTCATGGAAACCTGTGCACTGCACCTTCAGTTTTGCAGGGGTTTTCATATAGCAGTTTCTCCATCTTCCATTCTTTCTGGGCTATGTTGGCTTCTCTGTGCATGGTATTACTGCATCACACAGAAGAAGCATACACACACTGGAAGTGTCACTCCTCAGCTGCTTTTGTTGACTGCATTCAGAACAGAATATACTTGGTAGAGCAATTTTTCATTACTTTAGAATTGCCAGCTGATCACTGCTGTGAAGGTTACTCATATAGTTTAGCTTAAGATTCGTAGAGGATCATAAAGGACTGCTCTAAGCTTGAGGTTCTCCCAGTTCATATTCATATGAGAGTCTCATTGAGAATAAAGTTTCTTGCAAGAGATATATGGAACATCTTCAAACAAGCCACTTCAGGACTTTTTCTCTTAAAAAGATTTCCGAAGTATCATGAAGGGAAAAACTATTACAGAGGGATCTTCCCCTCTTATCCTCACAAGAGAATGTTTGAAGACAGTACTCTTTGTTCAGAGAATAAGCTTATAGAGAGTTTTCTTCAGCAAAGCAGAAATTGTCAAAGATGGAATATCTGTGTTTAAGTGGTTCACGCTGCGTTAATGTTTCATGATTCAGTATCATTTAAAAGGCACACTGGTTGCCTCTGATTTGAAATTTCCTTAAATCAATATGTTGCAGAAAAGGTGAACACTAAAGCACGAAATCTGAATTGAACTCTGTGGGATGCTTTAACCATAGATATGTTTAAACGAAACACATTTATATTGTCTCAAAGTGCATCATTGTGTGTGTGTTTCATTGCCAGGGTGTCCTGGGACTGTGAACCAGGAGCAGAGGGAGATTTTACACAACAGGCTGGCTTTAAATTAAAAAATGGCAGCATGTCTCACTGTGTGACTTTTTCAAAGCCTGAACTAAACTCACTTCTGTTCTGAACCATGCTCAACAGTACGGGAAGTTGGCCTTGATAGAGTGCTTGGTTGTGTCCCTTTAGTAGGGGATAGTGTTTGAGTTGCAAACCCCTAGACATGTAAGCTTTGCTGCTGGGTTCCCCAGCAGAGTGTGTTGGGGAGAAAGGGCATTGATCTTCCTTGTCTGGACCAAAGATTTGACTTGTTCTTGGTTTATTTCTCTTGTAGTACTGTGTGGTGAAGGAGGGACTCTTCTCCACAATAACAAAACCAGACAATAACAGCCTCTGTTTTCCTGTCTGAGACAAAAATTTAGCTCAAAGGTATCTGCAGCCACTAAATGGCTATTTGTTATTACTGCTCATTCTTAGACTGGGGCACATGTACAAATTTAATTAAAATCTCAATTTTGCTGTCTTTGTTCCTGCACACTGAATTGTGAGGTAATAAATGTCCATGTGGTGCCTCTTTCTCCTTCCAGCCATGCTCAGTCATTTCTGTGACTACATCTGCTTCAGGACACATGCTGAAAAATACTAGATTTGCAGCTCAGAAGTGTTACTGGACTAGAAGAAAATTCATCTTGTTCTCCACTTCAAGGGAGAATGCTGGTTTTCTCAGGAGAAATAACCTGATAGCTCTCTACTTTGCTGCAATATCGCCAATGTTTTTGTCACCCATTGGAGAGAAAAATGCATGTTCAGGCCTGTAGCTAACTCTGGAAAAGGTAGGCAAGGAGGTGTGGGGATGGATGAGACAGCTTTTTTGTTCTTTTAACACTGCATCCCTTTTAAGAATGACTTGTTACTGAGTTTTCAACAAAACACTAAGAAAACAGCACCTTTTTCACTCAGAATTATTTACAATATTTGCTTCATCAATGAGATTGTGTTTGCATTTTGCATCAAAATGTTGATGGCATTTCATAATGTCAGGATCTACTTTCTTGGCCTCTCCAGATGGTATATGGGGTAGTGCTTTTTCCAGGAGGTATCCGTCTTGGCAGTAGAAATTCAGACAGAATGGTTAACTTTTCATAGGTGCTTGATGGTTTCCAGTTAAGATCCTGGCTGCTGGTGCCAGAAATGGGCCAGGGTGAGTGAGGGCGGGTTATTGGGGGTCAACTGAATCAGGCAGAGGGTTGCAGAGAGTTATTTGGAGCAGTAAGCATGAGTCAGCTTGCAAAGGTACAGTGGCCAGCAGGAGAGCTGTGCAAACTCTTTTCTTATTTGACATGGTCACTGTGTTCTTTACCCAAACAAGAAATCTAGTTTTTCCTATTTTCTCACAAAAAATCTAACTCTTTGTGTGTCTCTCTTGCTACTTGGAGATATCCTTGTAAGGAGAAAGTGGAGATGCATCCATCTCGACACTCTGGGCTCACCATAAATGCCCTGATGTATGTCCTGGTGTTTTATGTAAGAATAGATACGTTAGTGAAAAGCCTGGAGAATGAAGAGCAAAATCACTGTGAAAATATAATAAAGTGATGAGGGAAGAAATTAAAAATAGTAAAAGGAGATTCTCTGGATGAAATTAAGTTGTGAGACTGCTTCCAGGAGAGTGGCTTAAATATAAACAGTGCAATTACCCATGGAAACAGTGGCTACTTTCACGCAAAGTTAAACTTATAATTTAATAAGCAAATACAATCTAGTAAGACTGTGTTGTCCTAAGTGCAGGTCACCCGTCAGCGCTCAAACAGCTGTCAGTAATAAACTGCGTCTCATTACTTCCTTCTTTCTGAGGAGAGAAAAAGGAAGCTAGTGATTCCCTTCTTTCTGTGATCTCAAACCACAGGGGCTGAAAGTAGCAAATGCTGTTTCTATTTTGGAGTAACTAACCTCAGAACCTGCATCTTCAGTGACCTGAATCCTGGGGACAGGACTCCATGGGGAGGGGTAGTAGAAAATCACTTTATCAAATCAACAATTCAAAAATAACATAGAGTAATAAATGGTAGAATTGAACACAATTAGAATGGTTTTAGTAATGTATTTCTTAATAGTTGGAACCTGGTTTTGCTGGTGAGGGGCTTTGTACTGAGGATAGTAAGATTCTGAATCTTTTTTGTGTAGCTGAATATGGTAAAGCACTGCATACGCTTTAGGATCAGTGTTACCCTTCCTGGAGAAGGAGGGAGTTTGGAGATTTTTTTCGGAGGGAGAATAAGGTCCTTGCTCAATGTTTTGGATTCAGCCTTTTCTTTCAGACTAGCGTTTACTTCTTTGTGTTGACAGATCTGGTTCTTCCGACTGATCTGAAAATTCATCTTTATGTGGAAAGTACCAATGGTTTTTGAATGTCAACTCACTCTTAAAATACATTTTCTTCAAGTGAAAATGTAATTACTTGTTTATAAAGCAGAAGTCCCTTTTTTCATCTGTAATCTTTTGAGTAACTAGATTTTTTGTTTGCTTAAACAAACCATATCTCCTTCCCTGGGTGCCTTCAAAATCTCTCTCTCATGCTAAGAATTGCATCTCAAACCTAGCAAGTTTAAGATCCTTATCATCTTATTGCAGCATACATCCTGCTAAACCTTTGACAATTGCCTTCAGCTGTAAAAATTCTTTTTTTTATACAACAATAGGTTTATAAAGTATATAGAGGAAGCTTTATAATCTATTTTCTTGGCATAGCTTAGTAAAGCAAAGATCACTTATCCTATATAAGCAGCACAACATGAATAAAGGTTGAGTTACTGCAGATTTGTGCAAGCTTCCTCACAGTTAATTGAAATGTAGACTTGTTAAGGAAACCTGGTGGTGAGATGTATTTTAGACACAGATAGGAAGAAGGAGGTGCAGATAGGTATTTCTCTGGTAAAGTTGCTTTGAACTGTGGCATGCAGACTTTTACAAGTGCAACTGAAGAGCCTCCTGGTTTGGGGACTTAAAAAAAATGAAGATTTTTATGTTGATGCAGGGTGTATGCTTGATTCAGGACAGCTATATCATTTAACAAACTCAGTTAACTGACCTCAGCTGATCCTACTGATGCAGCTTGTGCCTGCTGTAGCTTGGATAGTGCTGCAATCAAGTGTATAATCTGTGGAATGATAGTTGAAGAAAATGTGTGCTGTATTCTCTATAAGGGTTCTGAAGTTATCGACTGTGTGTGGCTTTGTCTTAGTTTAGCTTTGCAGCTTAGAGAATTGTTGAGCTCGTATATCCCTACAATTACCTCTGGCAGGTTGGTTACAATCCCTGGTACTTGAATGACTGATTTCCTGGTTGCTCTGTGGAGAAGAGGGGGTGGTGTGGGGTGGGTTGAGGAGTGTTGGTTTGTTTGGGTTTTTTCCTTTGACTGGTTAATGCAAGTTGTTCAGGGCACTTCCTGTCGTTTTTAGGTAAAACACAATGAGTTTGCTTCATGTATTCAGTCCAGTAAGAACTTGTGCAGAATGGAGATTACTCCAAAATGTTGGGCGGCTGCACTTTGCCTCATGAGTTCTGGGACCGCTCCTGCTCCAGGCAGGTGCTAAATCAAGCTACTTTTGCTCAACGTTGTATACTTGTGGACTTTCAACCCACTGGGTGTCTGTCCTCTAGAGACAGCATGCTTCTGTGGGCTGGGTGGGGAGCCAGCAGCTCTGAAGCGGTATTCCCACCCGTATCTGGTTCAATAATGTTTTGTTCTTATGTAACTTTATTTTGCTGTTGTCTTTCATTTTCCTCTCTCCTTTCCTCCCCTACAACTATGCTGTTTCTGAAGCTTGCCAGCAGTACATAATAAGAGCATATTAGAGCTCTGTTGATATCGTAGGATTGATTCAGATCCGCAGCTTTGCCAGTGGATGCTAAAAACCAGCAGTGCCAGCATGCCGCTAAAAACAGTCACCTTCTTCTATTTACTTTTTTTATATCTTTTTCCTCAGGACTGGGCATTATGTGCCTTATGGTCTGTTGCTGATGTTGTACTTTATGCAGCAATTGCTGGGCAAAGTCAGGTGGCTTACTCTCAGCTGTTGTTTTTTACCAAATACAAGTTTGATTTTGCCAGAGAGCTTGTAGCGAAGTAGCAAAAAGGCAGATTTGAAAGGACTCAGCTGGTATTTTTGCAAGGAGATCACTGGGGTTGGAGGGGAAGTCAGTTAATTGGGAAAATATATCCTGCAGCTCACAGAACCAAAAATGTCAGCTGCTTTTGACAGTCTGGTCATGAAAATCCAGTAGATGTGGACACAGATGTGCCACAATCAATCCCAATTGGCATTGACAGGTCAGATAGGGATTTTTATTGGAATAAAAAAACCCCAAAACTTGGTGCAAGTCATCTGAGGTTAGAGACAATTAAAGAATGTTCCTGTGGGGTAAAGTGTTCCTTAATGTTCCTTTAGTGTTATATGAGGTTCCTTGGTGAAAGAGGACTATGTTCCCAGGGAGATCTTAGAGGTGAGGATCCAGGCATTACCTGCTTTGCTGCTGTGCTCTGAAGTAAAATCTGAGCTTTCTTCTGTGATAATCTGACTGTGTGTGGGTCTTTGATTAAATAATAATAAAAAAAAAAGATGTAACCTTTGACAGAAATGGTTTGGGGGAAGCTTTAGCAGTGTCCTCTTTGGCTGCCAAACCTGGAGAGAGCAGTCTTTGGGATGAGTGTATGAAAAAGACTGACGTGAATCTTGTCTTTGGAGAACAGAAATAGTATTACAGGACAAGGGGTAATGGGTTCAAACTTAAACAGGGGAAGTTCAAGTTAGATATAAGGAAGAAGTTCTTTACTGTGAGG